>CM076575.1:323409268-323682189 GCA_034641835.2 Pinus albicaulis
AAAATTTTGTAGATGTTCTATGCTAGTAGCAATTTCACTTTTCATTCAGCAATCATACAAGTAGTTAAGCAAAATGCAGATAGAACATATAAGTAGATCTTACATAAGACAAATCAGAAACAGGAAAAATGTGTGTATTCGTTTCGGCGGTCAACAGGATGCTTCAACCAGCAAAGTCTCCTTTGGTCAGCCAGCCCAGCATGTGTCACAACAACCCTCCAATCTGTAGATGAGTCAACCCAAGTCAACTCTGCAAAAGTCAACGCTGTCCCGAAAAGTCAACGCAGGGGCAGCAAGCTAAAAGTCAACGCAGCAGCAAAACGGTCAACCCTTTGACCTCGATTTTTGTGCCAGGTAGTACGGCCTTCATAAATCGAACCTTCCACAAGTTTTCAGCTTGTTTGGACCAAGCATTGACCAAAGTCAACGCTGGTCAAAGTTTCTGCGAAACCCTAGCAGCAGCAAATCCGTACTTCAGCTTGGCCGTACAGTTTGTCCTCTTCGTCCTTCACACGTGTGGCTGAAACTCGTCCTTCTTGGTAGCTCGTACTCTAAGATGAGAGAGGAATATGTGAGTTGTGATGATGATGAAAATCTCTCCAACTTTTCCTGTATATATATCCATCATGAGGGTGTGTGACACATCTGTTGGGCATGCGAGCCTACATTACAAAACTGGCCGACCTTGCACATATAATTTATTAAAAATAATAAATTCAAAATATAAGTTCTGCTCATCGGATTAAGACATATTTTATATGGATTTTACATCTCTCAAAAAGAGGAATCCAACAAAAATATTAGCTTCTTAATCTGAGCATCAGAACATGGAGTTTGGACCTAGTTGTCCAAATTTAACACTCCCTCTCAACTAGGGAGAACTCCATCTATTAGTGCAATCAACATCGTGCGTCATCCCGTCGAAACTTGCTTTGCTGGCTTCTTTATTTCAGAATAGAAGTGGGTCAGTCACAAAGACATCATCCCCCGACTGACATAATCAGTCCAGAGGTCCCAGACCTCACAAATCTTGATCCCAGATCAAGTGGTTGGACCGTGCCATCCTAGATAGAGAGTACGGAAATCTCTGATGCGTCCATCAGTCTTTGCTAATAGTCTCTAACTTTTCCACACCTCATTGGCCAAATGAGAGGTACTTCCCATGAGCCCTGAACTCAATGGGTAGGATGCATACGGGGCACAGAAAATGAGAGGTGAACCAACTCAAAATCACAACAATGGGGTCCAAGCACACCACCAAGGTTGGCAAGCCTAGCCTTGTGGTTGCCCATAGCTCCAAGAAGCTCTCCCCAAAGCCCCCCAGAGCTCCCAGAGCTCATCGTCCAATAGGACCCACATCATAGGGTCTTTCCACGACACCAAGACTCTCACGGAAGGTTAGGAACTTGACCTTCCCCAGGGGCTTAGTGAGAATATCCGCGACCTGCTCATCAGTTCCTATATGATCGAGCCTTACGGCGCCTCGCTGTACCATATCCCGGATAAAGTGGTACCTGATATCAATATGCTTGGATCGGTCATGGAACACAGGATTCTCAGTCATACGAATCCCACTCTGATTATCATAGAGTATCACAGTGGTATCTAGCACATGTCCAAACAGCTCACTAAAGAGCTTTCGCAACCAAACTGCTTCACAACAAGCCATACTAGCAGCAATGTATTCGGCCTCCGCGGTGCTCAAAGCCACCGACTTCTGCTTCCTGCTCATCCATGAGATCGAAGCAGAACTAAGATTGAAGCAGCATCCCGATGTGCTCTTACGATCCACCACACTTCCAGCCCAATCGGCATCAGTATATCCACGGAGTGTCACACTCCCGACAGTGTATCTCAGCCCATGGTTTATCGTGCCCCGAAGATATCTCAGAAGATTCTTGGCACCAACCCAGTGAAAATGATGAGGCTCAACCATCTGTTGACTCAAAGTGTTCACTGTAAAACATATATCCGGTCGGGTGTTCACTAAGAACATCAAAGCTCCTATGAGTTGACGATACTCAGTAGGATTGGCCAAGATAGGCCCAGCAGCGCTGCCACTCAACTTCTTAAAGTTGAGTTCCATCGGTGTCGACATGGACTTACAGTCCACCATCCCAAATCTTTCCAGAAGCTTCACAATATATTTTCCTTGAGAAAGAAAAATCTCTCCAGGTCTCTGCCAGACCTCCAGGCCTAGGAAATAGTGCATCAGTCCTAGGTCTTTCATCTCGAACTCAGCAGCAAGCTCCCTCTTACATTGATGAATGAGAGGGTCATCACCTGTCAGGAAGAGGTCATCCACATATAATACTAGAATGAGAGGCTTCTCTTTCACAACCTTGAAGTATAGGTTCGGATCAGCATTACTTCGAGTGAAGCCCAACTTCATCAAGTAACTATCCATCTTTTCGTACCAAGCTCTGGGTGCTTGCTTTAACTCATAGAGGGCTTTCTTCAACCTGCAGACATAAGTGTCTCGATCTTGAACTTCAAATCCCAGAGGTTGTTCTACATACACCTCTTCCTTTATTGCACCATGCAGAAAAGCGGTCTTGACATCCATCTGATGAAGACTCCATCCTGGTGTAGCAGCAAGGGCTATGATTGATCGGATGGTGGTATATCGTGCCACAGGTGCAAATATATCGTCATAGTCAATTCCTTCCTTTTGAGAGAAGCCACGGGCAACAAACCTTGCCTTAAACTTTTCAGCACTCCCATCAGATCCATGTTTGATTTTGTAGAGCCATTTAGCGGTGACAACAGATTTGTCCTTCGGTCTTGGGACCACATCCCAGACATCATTCTTCATAATAGACTCATATTCTTCATGCATAGCATCCTTCCAGACTTGATGCTTGATGGCTTCCTCAAAAGATCCAGGTTTAGATTGTACAATAGTACTCATGGCAGCTAGATACCCTTGGTATCTACACGGCTTCTTGCTTTCTCGGAATGTCCCCCTTGGGGCAGCATGACCCTCAGCATCTTCGAGGGTGTCCCTGAGCCATGATGGTCTCTTTCCCAGTGAAGGAGATGGATCAATAGGGTCCATTGGTCCTTCAATATCAGGCATTGTCTCATCCTGCGGTTCTTCTTGATTTCCAGGCCTTTCTTCATGATTTTCTTCAGATCTTGGAAGATCTACAACTTTCTTCAGGGAAGCATCTTCGTCAAAAGTGACATCATGGCTTATCTCTACTTCCCTTTGACCAGGTACATAGACTCTATAGGCCTTAGAAGTCTCACTGTAGCCCACAAACATTCCTTTCTTCCCAGTAGCATCCAACTTACTTCTCTTTTCTTTCGGCACATGAAAATAGACAGGACATCCAAAAATTTTAAAATGTGAGACATCAGGTTTCTTACCAGAGAAAACCTCTTCGGGAGTTTTGGAGTCCAAAGCGGAATGAGGGCATCGGTTTTGAATGTACACAGCAGTATTTGCAGCTTCTCCCCACAGAAACTTTGGTAGACCCTGGTCACATAGCATGGCACGGGCAGCTTCCACAATAGTCCTATTTTTGCGTTCAACAACACCATTCTGCTCAGGAGTATATGCAGTGGTAGTCTCCCTCTTAATGCCAGCTTCTTTGCAAAAGTCTTTGAACTCATTTGACTCATATTCAGTGCCATTGTCAGTCCTCAAAATCTTGATCTTCTTTCCGGTCATATTTTCCACCAAGGCTTTGAAGGTACGGAACCACATGAAAGCCTCATCCTTCTTCAAGAAGTATATCCAGGTTTTGCGAGAGAAGTCATCAGTAAATGTCATGTAGTAAGAACATCCCCCCAGGGATGTCACGGGCAACATACCAGATAGATCAGAATGGACCAGTTGCAATATATCAGATGTCTTTGTGACACTTGAGGGAAAAGGTCCCCTTGTATGTTTTCCTTCAGCACAGCCCTTACATACACCTTCATGATTATTTCCAAAATCAGGCATCCCTGTCACCACCTTCCTTGCTTCGGGAAGGGCTTTGTAATGAAGGTGTCCAAATCTTCGGTGCCATAGTTCGGTTAGTCGGATAGTATCACAAGTCATAGCTCCCAACGGACTCCCTCCAACCTGGTAGAGTGTACCAACTCTAAAACCAATTGAGATAGCTTCCTTGAAGCTCTTCTTCCACATGAGCACCTTTCCATCAGAGAAAGTTACATTGAATCCTTTGTCTTCCATGGCAGATACAGACACAAGGTTCTTCTTCAATTTGGGCACATAGAGTACATCTTGTAGACGGAGGACTTGTCCTTGAGACAAGTGAAGGGTCACAGTCCCGGTCCCTTTTACAGGATAAGTGGCATTATCCCCAAGGATAATTTCTAGATTAGTATCCCTTTCAACCATGTCAGAAAGTGCTTCCTTGAATCCAGTGATGTGTCTTGAGGCACCACTATCAATTAGCCAGACATCCATAGTGTCGGGCGGAGATGCATCTGAGAGAGCAGATACCAGAATGTACTCATTTCTTTTATCAACAACATTAGACTCCTCATACCTGGTATTTCTGGACCTCTTAGAAGGTTGATTGTTTCCTCCAAAGTGTGCCTTCCTCTTTCCTTTGGATTTGTCATTTCTTCGATTCCCATTTCTTCGGTTGTTGTTGTTATCGTCACTATCAGGAGAATCCTTCTTGAAGGGGCATTCTCTAGCATAGTGTCCAGTCCTATGGCAGGTGAAACATTTACCCTTCTTCTCTTGAGTCTTTGTCCTTCTTTTGTCCTTAGAACCACCAAATTTCTTCTTTCGGGAATGAGCACCATAGGCAGCATTTCTTTCATTATCAAATTCCTTCATCCTTGTTTCTTCTTGCATACATCTAGACAGAAGCTCATCAAAGTTAGGAATGGTATTATTGTTGAGAATGGTAGTTGTGAATACTTGCCATTCATATGGAAGTCCTCCAAGTGCGGTGAGAACCATCTCACGATCTGCTATTATCTCCCCAATAGCTAGCAGATGGTTCCTGGTTTCGGTCAACTTCAGAAAGAAAGTTTGAACAGAATCATCTCGGCCCTTCTTCATATTCTTCAACTTGTTCTTGAGGAATAGCACTTGGTTCACATTGTTTACTTGAAACATAAGTATCAATTTGTCATACATCTCCTTGGATGTGCCTAGTTCAGATATGTAGGCAACCAGACTCTTATTTATGGATTCCCTGATCAGCATCTTTGCTTTGATTTCTCCCTTCTTATACTTGTTTCTAACAGAAGCAGAGGCATTGGATGGAGGTTCTTGAATCCTCCCTGTCACATGATCCAGGAGATCATGATCTTCTAATTTGAGATCTAATATCATCTTCCAGGGATGGAAGTCATCACTTCGGGTCAGCTTGTCATTCTCCTTGAATTCAAGACTAGTGGAACCCATTTCCACGATGATGATTGCTATAGATTGAGTTTGTCTTCACCTCAGCTCCGATACCATGTAAATTTTTGTAGATGTTCTATGCTAGTAGCAATTTCACTTTTCATTCAGCAATCATACAAGTAGTTAAGCAAAATGCAGATAGAACATATAAGTAGATCTTACAGAAGACAAATCAGAAACAGGAAAAATGTGTGTATTCGTTTTGGCGGTCAACAGGATGCTTCAACCAGCAAAGTCTCCTTTGGTCAGCCAGCCCAGCATGTGTCACAACAACCCTCCAATCTGTAGATGAGTCAACCCAAGTCAACTCTGCAAAAGTCAACGTTGTCCTGAAAAGTCAACGCAGGGGCAGCAAGCTAAAAGTCAACGCAGTAGCAAAACGGTCAACCCTTTGACCTCGATTTTTGTGCCAGGTAGTACGGCCTTCATAAATCGAACCTTCCACCAAATTTCAGCTTGTTTGGACCAAGCGTTGACCAAAGTCAACGCTGGTCAAAGTTTCTGCGAAACCCTAGCAGCAGCAAATCCGTACTTCAGCTTGGCCGTACAGTTTGTCCTCTTCGTCCTTCACACGTGTGGCTGAAACTCGTCCTTCTTGGTAGCTCGTACTCGAAGATGAGAGAGGAATATGAGAGTTGTGATGAAAAGAGCAGGTTAACTATAAGTTGTGACTATACTGTTGCATATTTGCAACAACCAGTGATTGGAGGAGCCCATGAGGATTGCGCAATACAAGCCAGGTGGTTCAAGTTATTTAATGAGCCACCCTACAACATTGATTACGCAATAGAGGCTAGCTATCAGGTGGCAGAGATTGGAGCATGTGTTTTGCTAGATCTAGCTTGATTAGTGTGTAGCAATTGGAGGTTGTGCTGAGATCTTGTTGTTGGGCAGTGAAAGAGGTATGAAATTACTATGTATTTACTCATTATTTTACCATAAATATACTCCTATATGCCTTGGAAAGGTAATTTATCATAAATATTCTTTTATAGAATTGGAACCGTTTATGTTTAGTATGAAAAAGATGACTAAAGGTTACTTTTTGATTAAAACGGGAATTCGAAGAGGTGAACGGTGTACAGCGGGGTTAGGGAATAATCTAGCTACCTCCATACGTGAACCATATCCCATCAATGAGGAGAGATCTGAACGAATAGCCCAGAAAAGGCAGGGGACAGCTCGGCCTCAGTCAGAGTAAACAGAATAATGACTAAACGTAGAGGAGTGAATCCCTCAGGATCTTTCAATCTTGAGGGATCTTTGTTCAAACTCATCTTATTCCTTGATTGATCCATCGAGATTTGATATATAAAGCTATTTCCTTTAGTGATAAGGGGACGACGAGTATTTTTGAAGTTAGGAATTGGTCGAAAGACTTTAAATTTTCTCTGTAATGTAATGTTTTATTAACTCTCTGTCTTGAGAGAAACTTCTCTGTAAAACTTTATGTTGGTTTAATATAAGACATGTGTTTCATCTACCTTCTACAATTCTAAATTAGCCCAGCAGTATTTCACTGGCGCTAAGGGCCCATCTCTGGTGGAATCACTTCGCTGTTTGTATTTTAATCTTTGCTTACTGTCGTGTGGAGTGCGTTTAAGGTTTGTTTTAATTACTGAATTGGTTTATTGTTGATTGGATCAAATACAGAGTCATTTCTATTTCATTCTTTACAAGAAGCACGATTCGTTGTTTGATTATCTTGTTATTATTATAAAGCTCTGTTGACTTGTATTTGATTTGAGTTGTTGTTCCATTAGTTTATAATTTGTTATAATTGATTGTTGCGCGGTAAGAAGCTGTCGACAGAATTGAAGCATAGAAATCTAGTGGCTTGAATATGTTAGAATTGTAGTTGTTGTTCATTTCATGTTTTTGTTCCATTTCTGTTCATTGTTTATTCATAGCCTTTGATTAGCAAACAGATGAGTTACGGTTACATACTGCTGTTCCTTTCCAGATTGCATTTCTTTTAAGTTGCTTTCATTGAATCTGCTTTCGTTTTGATTGCTTTAAGATCTCCAACTATAGAGGATAGAGGCTTTTGTTTCCAAGTCCCCAGATTGGTCATCTTGCATCGATTTCTAAGGGAAAAAGTTACTGCTACTACATCCCTGATCGATGTTCTGCAAGATTGAAGTAGTTTAATTTTTCCATTCATGTCACTGTAATTAGGTTTCTTTCCAAGCATTTATTACTTTTTCATTTATTATTATGTACTACATCTTCACAGCATTGCTCTTAGACAATTGCATCCTGAGACAGAGTACACTCTTGAAATAAAAAGACGCTCCCGGATTGATGATTAATGTATGCTAATTAGGTGTTCAAAAGATACCTTTTTATGACCCAACATTTTTGCGTCGTTTCCAAGGAGAGTGTATGCCATTTTAAGGAGTAATGTATAGCCGATTTTCTTCTGCATGCGAAGAATTGGGTATTAAAGATGGAAGGTAAGAACCTGCGCACTGGGCAAGAAACACACTTGCTCGCAGCCCGCTTCACAGTAGAAGTAGGTAAGCTTCTTTCTTTAGGTAGGAATGAAGGTTTGTTTCCTTGAATGAATAAATCAACTAAGCAAAACAAAATTCCTCCTAAAACTGAAAAACCTAAGGGACCGGTGACCCTTGGGCACACAACCTTTATTGACGAAATCCTTAAAAGAACTGAATCTTAGCCATTAGTAGGATTTAAAATAACTACTTCTAGACAGCGTACTAGTTCCCTTCAGGCTACAGAGTCACCATCTGAAGCCTTTGCTGAGATACACAGTCAAACAGAGGGAATTGAGCAAGATTCCCAAGAAATTGAGAATCCTTGCATAAGTTTCCTTCAAGAAGGGAACGCTAGCAATATCCGAGAAGGAGAAGGGGAAATGGGAGAAACCACAAACTTGAAATCTCCTATTGAAACTGCCCAAACAATAAGCAGCCTAGATAATGGTAGTGTTGTTCAACTTATTCAGAACCAAGGTCCTAAATCACCTCAAATAGTAGGTCGACAGGGAATACTTATTATACCAGATAAAGGGAGTGTTGTCAAAGCCATTCCTGCCCCTGCTCGTCAACCTAGAAATTCCTTGGAAATCCCAGAGGGATATTGGCATATATTCGATCAAATGGCCCAGAACCAAAATCAGAATCAGTAGCAGACCTCTACGCTGCAATATCTTATAGTAGATACTGCAGCCAATGCACCCATGAAAGCTATTCCTCTTCAACATATTCCCACATTTCATGGCTTAACATCAGAGGACCCAGATGCGTTTTTATTTGAATTTGATGTGTTGTGCAGAGGATACGATTACACCACCGATGCCCAAAAACTAAAACTATTCCCTTCTACATTAAAAGGGGCAGCTTTACGATGGTTTATGGGATTAGGTGGGGGTGTCATAACTGATTGGGATCATATGAAGGCTGCATTTTTAAAGAAGTATGAAGATTAATGCAGGTCTCGGGAATTAAAATATGAGATATTCCAAATGACAGCAAAACCAAATGAAACCTTGGAAGAGTATGTGGAATGGTTCCAATACAATCTTCAGAGATCCCCTTATGCATCTTTACCCTTACCTGATAATGTTTTGAAAACCACATTAATTAGGGGAATGAAAGATCAATGGGTTGAAACATTGAATATTATGGGAAAAGGTGATATATATCAGGAAAGTTATCCTAACATCATTGATTTGTGTATCAGGAGTTTGAGGGGCAATACAAGGTTGAAATCAGCAGAACGTGATATAATCACAAGGGAAAATAAGACCTCTAATGAAGGTGTGACTCGTGTAGAGATTGGAAATCTGCTAGAAGACTTTAAGACAGACATACTTGGGACTCTAACAACACAGTTCGATATTATGCAAGCCAAATAGAAACAGGTAGAAGCAGAGCAGAACTTGGCAATATTCTGTCCCACATGTAGAAAGAATCACAGCCACAAAGAATGCCCGTTGGATGTGATTAAAGTCTGTGCCATTTGCATGAAAGATCACCTTACAGAAGGATTTCCTTCGCTTCCTGGCCTAAAAGCAGTTTATAAGGAGGCAGAAGAAGAATCAGAAGTGGTATGTTTGCTTAATCAGCGCCGACAATGGGAGCCACGACCATCAGGTATGCAAAATGATCCATTTTCTTTTCAACCTCCTCAATATAATGCTCAACAATATAGTGGGATGTGGCAGAATCAACCATCTTTCCCTAATTGGTCACAACAGCCATTTCCTCCCACATCTTGGCCAAATCAAACAAATCAAAATAATTGGCCTAACTTTCCTTTCTATCCAACTTTCTGGCCTACACAATGGTCCCCTTCTACTTCTCAGAGTCAGGCCTGGCAGTCAAACTAGAAAAAACCTACAAATCAGCCAGCTGGATCAATTCCTCTCTCTCAACCTACATTGCCAGCTCCTTATACAAACCCCCAGACCAATTTAAGACCACAACTCCTAGCCCAACCCAACCCAAACCCAAAAAATAGGCCAGTTCAGTCCGTTCAAATCATGGAACCCCCAGAAGTAGAAACTGAACTGAGGGAGTGTAATGATCTTCAATTAAGGTCTGGGCGTATAGTCGAAACAGAGAGAAACAATGATGTCCACATTGAAGATCCATTACCTATTAGAAAAAACATAACAAAGAGAGAAGGAAGTCCAACAACAAAACCAACAACAAAATCAACAACAAGTAACAACTTCCTCTCCACCATTCCCAGAACGATTAATTATACCTCCTCCATTAGAACAACCTAATTTTGATCTTCTGGGAGAATTAAAAAATTTGTGTATAAAAATCCCTCTCCTCCAAGCTATTCAAGATATTCCTATCTATGCAAAAACTGTTAAGGAATTAGGCAAAAATAAGCCAAAGAGGAGAACAACAACAAATCCTACTGTCCAAATAGTCGGCACCTTATCTGACTTATTATCAGGAATAGAAATACCCATCAAGTATGAAGACCCAGGAAATCCTATAGTGACAGTACAGATCAATGGTCAATCATTTCCAAATGCCTTAGTTGATTTAGGGGCAGCAATCAACATTTTAACCACCACCACCTATCAAAAACTTGGCATTACATCACTCGAACCAACAACAACCTTGTTAGAATTGGCTGACCGATTAGTAGTCAAACCAGAAGGTATACTACAAGATGTAATGGTATCTGTAGATTCCTGGGAATACCCTGCTGACTTCCTGGTTATCAATCCAAAGAATCGACTAGATGGACACCCGTTAATCCTAGGTAGACCTTGGTTGGCAACTGCCAATGCTTATATTGGATGCCGACAAGGCAACATGACAATTACAAGGGGAAATTATGTCAAGAATTTAGCCCTATATCCCCCAGCCCAGCCAAGTCTATCAATAATCAAAACAAGAAAACCACCTGCATCATATCTTATGGAAAATATGAGATCACCTCTAACTATAGAAAATGCTCTTGATTTTAAAGATCAAATAGAGGATGATATCATTAATAATTTTATTAATAAGTCACAAACCAGATCTCATTTGCAATGTCACATGATCAAAGCAGCATTCGATAATAAAGAAGAAGAAGATCCTTTCAAAGATATTCCTGATCAAACAATACCTACTACTTCTGTGAGCAATAGCAAGGTTGTAGAAATTGAGCCGGGAAAAACTTTAAATATTAATAAAAATCTCACTGTTGAACAAGAAGAGAAATTGGTCCAATTATTACAAAAATACAAAGCAACCTTTGCATGGGATTACCCCGATATGAAAGGAATTGATCCTCAATTGTGTACTCACCACATTTACATTGAAAAAGATGCAAGACCCATTCGCCAACCTCAAAGGAGACTAAATCCTCACCTTAAAGATATTGTGAAAGTTGAATTACAAAAACTATTGGATGTTAATTTCATCTACCCAATATCTGATAGCAAGTGGGTCTCCCCATTAGTGGTAGTACCAAAAAAGAACAGAAAGTGGAGGATATGTGTAGATTAACGTGAACTTAATAAGGCAACATAGAAATACCACTTTCCCCTTCCTTTCATTGACCAGATATTAGACACATTGGCAGGGAAGAAATTATTTTCTTTCCTCGATGGCTTCATTGGGTACAACCAAATCCAGATTGCCCCTGAAGACCAGGACAAAACTACTTTTACCTGTCCATGGGGGACATTTTCCTACCGAGTCCTACCTTTTGGCCTATGCAATGCCCCTGCTACATTCCAAAGGGAAATTCTCAGCATTTTTGCAGACTTAATAAATGAAGGCCTCGAAGTATATATGGATGATTTCACACCCTATGGGGATGAATTTGAGCCTGTATTGCAAAACCTAGAAAAGGTATTGCAAAGATGTATTGACACTAGGCTTTGCTTAAGCAACGAAAAGTGTCTTATGATGATGACCGAAGGAGTTATCTTAGGGCATTATATTTCAGCAGCTAGAATTCAAGTGGACCCAACTAAAATTCAAATAATTTTGTTAATTGCCACACCCACTACACAAACAGAGGTACGTAGCTTTCTTGGATTTTCTGGTTACTATAAAAGATTTATAGAACATTATTCTCGAATAGCTGCACCTTTATATGCACTGACTGGAAATGTTGATTTCATTTAGACAGATAAATGTGACAATGCCTTTCATGATCTGAAAAAGCTTGTTTCAACAGCCCGAGTGCTGAGGGGCCCAAATTGGAATTTGTCGTTCCAATTTCATCTGATGCCTCAGACACAGCAATTGGAGCAGTACTTGGGCAGGAGGAAGACAAGAAGCCATATGAAATTTACTATATTAGCAAAAATCTATCCCCTGCTGAATTAAATTATACTGTGACTGAGAAAGAATTTTTAGCTATAGTTCATGCTATAAACAAATTTAGACATTACATAACTGGGTATCCTGTAGCACTATATATTGATAACTCCGCCATTAAATTTTTAGCAAATAAACATGTTACAAATGGAAGAGTGACAAGATGGTTGATTTTACTGCAGGAATTTGATATCACAATCAGAGATCGACCTGGGAAAGAGAACCTTGTAGCTGACTTTCTGTCAAGAATGCCAAAGCCAATAGATATAGAAGCAGTTGAAGACCACTTTCCAGATGGACATCTCTTCACTTTTACTATCAGAACATTGTGGTATGCTGATATAGCGAACTATTTGGCAATAGGTGAATTACCTAAACATCTGTCCCTTAATGAACGTAAGAAAATAATACATCGCAGTACCCGCTTCTCCTAGATTGGGGGCTACCTATTTCATACAGGTGCATATATGCAAATAAGGAGATGTGTTAGGGAGGATGAAGTATTTGACATCTTGAAAGAATGCCATGATGGATAGTGTGGCGGACATTTTGCAGATCGTAGAACTGCCCATAAAGTTTTACGAACGGGCTATTATTTGCCTACTATCTTTAAAGATTCTAAAAAATTCGTTCAGGCCTTTGATAGCTGCCAAAGGGTAGGTCGCCCTGGGCAGTCTGATGAAATGCCTCTGAACCTTCAACTAGTGATCAAACCATTTGAACGTTGGGCCCTTGACTTTGTTGGTCCTATTAGCCCCCCATCAAACCAAAAAGCATATATCCTAGTTGCAACTGAGTATGTCACCAAATGGGTTGAAGCATAAGCTCTTTCAAAAGCTACAGAGGACTCTGTAATACAGTTTCTTTTCCAAATCTTTGTGCGCTATGGCCTCCCAAGGGACATAATCACAGATGGAGGACCACCGTTTGTAGGTAATAAATTAGTTGAAACATTGCAAAACTACCACATTCAGCACAAGATTACAACTCCATATCACCCACAGGACAATGGCCAAGTAGAGAGCACAAACAAAGCAATCGAATCTATATTAACAAAAACTGTTGCCTCTCATAAATGAGATTGGGCCTATAGATTGCCAGAAGAATTGTGGGCATATCGAACAATGAGGAGACCTACTACAGGGTATTCACCATACCAATTGGTATTTGGAAAAGAACCCATATTTCCTATAGAATTTGAAATTCAAACATTAAGAACAGCTCAAAAGGTGGGTCTAAATTTGAATGAAGCCCAGGCTAAAAGACTGCAACAAATTAATGAGTTAGATGAAATTAGGCTCTCTTCTCTTCAGCATACAGCGTTAATTCAGCAACAGAGAGCCAAATGGCATGACGCCCATATCAAAGAAAAGATCTTCCACGAAGGAGACTGGGCACTCCTATATGATTCTAGGTTTTAGGATTTCCCATGAAAACTCCAGACACGATGGCTTGGACCTTATGAAATAAAAAAAGTGCATGATAATGGCACTATTACATTAGTTACCATTGACGGATCTGGACATTCCTTTAAGGTAAATGGTCATCGAGTATGATTGTATCATAAACCGCTTACCCGAGAATCCTTTTACCAACAGTTACGGGAAGATTCTACCATGGAAATTCTCGCTGAAGGGGAAAACTCCTCCTTGGCACCAGTTTGATAAATAATTTCTTTTTAATTTTTTACATAAAGCATTTTTATATTTCTTGATTGTTTTTTTATGGAATTTTTTTCTTTAAAAATTCTGTTAATATTACTTCTTTATTTCTTCATCGTTTGTTTCATGAAATCCGATTTCCTTAAAAGATAAAAAGATAAAAAAAAAATTGTTTATTTCGTTTGTTTTGTTGTTCCTATCTAAAGGAACAGCACTTCTGTTGTTCCTTTCGAAAGGAATAGTAGTTTCGTAGAGTGATTTTTTTGTTCCTTTCTAAAGGAACAGCACTTCTGCAAAATATTTTCTTGCTGTTCCTTTTGAAAGGAACAGCAGTTCCGCAGATTGTTTTTGTTGTTCTTTTTAAAGTAACAGCACTTTTTGAGTGGATTGTTTTTTGTTTTAAGCCAGCATTTTGAATTTTTGATTACTTTTCTAAAGTCAAATATATCATTTATATACAATCATACAAATTATAGCTTACTGTAATCAGCAAATAAAAAAAAATCATCATTTTTTAAGAAAATTGTCTAGTAATGATAAGAAAAAAAGGAAAAAGGGGCATGATCAATAACATAACTTTGCTATTTTATTACCATTGAATTAATCTGATCGATTATTTTTATCATGATTGGTTCTTTCCCATATGCTATAACTTTCTTTGATGTTTATCTATGGAATAGGAATAAGGGCATATTGTTTTTTTTCTATTGAGATATTTAGATTTCTTCCACCATCCCTACTCTTAAGGAGTGTTGATCCATCCCTTATGAATAACTGAGGAAAAGTGTTGCATGAAAAAGAAAAAATATTTACATATTTTTAATAATGATTTTGTAGATGGAGGATAGGGGGTCTCACTAAGAGCCATCCTATCGTGATCATAGGGAAGGCAGTGAAGTGGCATTCCCATTATGGCCACCAAACCAGGGAAATGGTCCAATAGACAATTGAAAAAAAATCAAGAAGTCCTTGGAACAAGAGGTCTCATCACGAGTCAACCTGCCCACCTTTCACTTCTTCCTGGTGAACGGCATTGTGGTTTATCTGGTCACCAAGCCAGCACAATGGCCTCCGTCATGATATTCAATAAAAAATCACTTCCTCAGCATAAATAAAGGACAATGGTTCCGTGGGTAAGAAAGCGACTCTGTCAAGGTTACGGACACCTATGGGCAACAGGGCTCTGTTGATGGTATTGAATTCACATTTATACACATCAATAGTTATATTTAACCCTTTTCCTATATCTTTATTTAAATGTCAAATGAAAATATGAATCCCTTACCTTTACCTCCGAACCTATTATACATGAAAATCATTACAAATCTATCATGTTAGTCCGAAATGGTAAATAACGCAATTTTACTTATGATTATCTTATGTTGTCCCTTCTCCTCGTATTTGAATCATTACAAAACGATTTTCTATTTATTAACGATTCATCACATGCATTGATTTCAGTAATTGTTGTAATTTGATTGAATGTATCATAATTACGCCTGCTTTTTACTATTGTACTGCTGCTGTGCCACACATGCTCCTCTCAATTGACGGTCGAGGGCGACCTTTCATTCATTCGGGGGGCATGGATGTCTGCATGCAGATCAAACCCCGAGATTTCTTTTCTTGTATATGAACTAAATCCCTGTATTTTAGGAAATAATAAATTTTCAACGAATTGTGTTGTGTTGTTCCATTGTGATTACTATGTATTGAGAAATTAACAAAGCGCAGAAATGGGAGGACGGCCAATTGGTAGTGAACCTCAAGTGTTGATCGTCTCTGATGTTGCACGAGCAATTTTAGAAAGACTGGGATGGATTACATATTTCATGAGAATGCAGGAACCCCATGAAGCAGTGGCCACCGAATTTTTATTGAACCTGCAGGAAGGATCCTCCATGGTCAGAGGAAGGAAAATAGTTGTATCCGACGAGATAATCACAGAAGTGTCTGGCATTCCCACGCAAGGGACTATTTGGACTTAGAATAAGATTAGGATTCGAGAATCCATGAAGATTTTTCAAGATGATGGACAGACGTTAGTTATCAAAGGTAAAGGAGTCCAGCCAGCATCATTAGGATAACCATGGACAGAGTTGGCAAAGATTGTGCAGGCTTACATAACGTGCGATGGAAGAAAGGATGTGGTAAGACCTCGCCACCTTAAGCTACTAGCTGTATTACAACAAAAATGCACCATTAATTTGCCTGCATTTTTAAATTATTTGTTGCATGATACTGCTCGTGGTATAAGAAAAGCCCAGCATGCAGATATGGTGGTCAGCCACCATTGTCTAATTCGATTAATAGTGAGTTGTAGCCTCGTCCAGCAACAGACCAGATGGGAAGAATTAATATTTTCCATCGACGGAGGGTTAGCTCTACCCGCTCCAAAACGGAAGAGGATGGTCGGCTCAATAGCTGAGCCTTCTACTCACAGACAGTCCCTCTGATTGAAACGAAGTAGGAGGATGGTGGAAGGACTTCTGGGCAGCAGCAGCCAGGCCCTGGAATTGCACAGCTCAGAGGAGGAACAGCCTCCACAATTGGAGGGAGTAAGCCCTCGTACTGATGAGGAAGAACAATTGGAAGGAGAAATTCGCTACTCGGATGAAGAAGAAATAAGTCATCATACCGGTAGTGAAAAACAATCTAGTGCAGAGGAAGGAAATAATAAGGAAGAAGAAATCGAAGGAAATATTGAGGAAGAAGAATTTGAAGGAGAAATTTGGTATTCATATGAAGAGGAAGGAAGTTATCACACCTGTGAGGAGGATGAGGACAATCATAGCAGCAATAAGGATGAGACATAGCTGCCCGAAAATGTTATCGTAAGCCCTTTACAGGAAGACCAATTGGCCCAGATTTTGGCCAATATGAGTGATTATGCACAGCCTCATAGCCCCTTGGACCTCAATATAGATATTAATCAACTACCAGAGTACTCTGATATTGATAAAGAAACAGCTGTAGAAAAACTGAATGAAACAACAAACCCTAGTGAAGCTAGGGTTGCTTCTCCTGAGAGGCCTGAATAGGAGAAAGAGAATGTCGAAACTGGAAGCCCCCAAGAGACTGCAGAGTTAACTGATAATGTGATTCCCGAAGAATTTAGCCAAGGGCGTATGAGTGTAGAAGAAGAACCCCAAGGAGAAGAACAAGAAGAGAATTTTCCTGAAGGCACAGCTGATATAGGCCAAAACCCTGTTGAGCAAACGGGTTAAGATAAAGGAACGGTTGTTCCATTAAGAAAGAGGAGGAAAACAACTGAGATTGAGAAGCTTTGCAGGGAACGAATAAAGCTTCATAAACTAGTAGAACAGCTCAGGCAAACCATTAGGGTTCTGAGAATGAAACAGATGCCTAAGAGAGCCCCTAAGAGAAGAAGCATTGCTATCAAAAGGGTTTCGAAAAAGAGAAAGGTGACCGCTAATAGGAACCCCCACATTACAGAAGAAACCATACCTGAGCCTAATTATGAGAATGCAGAGCAACAAACGGCCGTTCCAACACAATTTCTTACAAAGGAACCTGTTCTAAGTGAAAATATGCAATCTAGCAGTCAACATACTTTTAGTGATCTGACACTGGTCAGACTTCAAGAAGAATTGACACAGGCCCGAATAGAGAGGCAGAGATTGGAGGAAGATACTTTCCCAAGAAAGAGATATCAGGAATTGCAGCAAAAAATGAGAATTATTCATGATGCCGAAGCTGAAGCTCATGAAAAATGTCGGAAAGCAGAGGTAAAGGCTGATAAGGTAATAAACCAACTAAAACTAGCCTACACTCTCTGCTCCTTGTATACTGATGTCTTAGCCTGTAGATGCCCCGCCAAAAAATATGCTTTGTTTTTACTAGAAAGATATTTACAATCAAATATCAAGGCAGTTAGGGCAGGGAAATCCATAGAGCTAAAAACCATAGATGACTTTATATCATGCTGCAAACTTTATGGGATCAAATTACAGCGCCTTTTGTGTGAATTTTACTTGCATAATCTAATACTTGAAAATGATTGTGAATCAAACCCTAGCCCTTTTATTGGAGATGTTCAGTTTCAGGCATTCATTTCCTTTGCTGTAAATCAATTAAAATGGCTTAAAGCCTATAACGCCTTTCAAAGGCAAGAAAATGGATTAGATCTGTGGGTCAGAAGTGAACCTCAGGACCCACTTCAATTTTGGGCTAGACAGAAAATTTTGATGACAAAGGAAGGCATTACCCAAACTCTGGGGCCTGTCTACAAATCAATTATTTTGAATGGAACAGACTGTTTCTCATCCATTAGAAACCAAGCTTATATAGCAGCCAAGGTCTGGTGGAGAATCTCCAATCAGAATGTGCAAAATAGGGAACCATTTAATTATAGAAACTTTGGGCTAGCAGCAGACCACTTTATTTCCTATAGCCATCTTGTTTTAAAAGAAGTACTATATTGGTTAGGATGTAGGTTCCGCAGCCCTATTGCATGGTACCCTGCTTCGAACTACAAAGCTATTTATGAACTTTCTGAAGGACAGACAAAACATGTTTTTGAGGAATCAGCTGCACTACGTGGTTTTAGGCTTGTTGATGACAAACCTTATCCGGCTTATTCTTTGACTGCTCTCCATGTGAACTATAGTTTTCATGAGGGCATGAAAAATATTAAGCAGGGGGGTATGTTTGGTAGTAAAAGAGGTATGAAATTACTATGTATTTACTCATTCTTTTACCATAAATATACTCATGTTTGCCTTGGAAAGGTAATTTATCATAAGAATTATTATAGAATTGGAAATGTTTATGTTTAGTACGAAAAGATGACTAAAGGTTACTTTTTGATTGACAAACAGGAATTCGAAGAGGTGAACAGTTGTACCAAAGGCGGGGTTGAGAATAATCTAACTACTTCTCCATCTGCGTTGAACCATATCCAGCCAAAGGCAAGGAGATCTGAACAAATAGCCCAGAAAAGGTAGGGGACAGCTCGGCCTCAGTCAGAGTAAACAGAATAATGACTAAACACAGAGGAGCGAATCCCTCAGGATCTTTCGATCCTAAGGGATCGATGTTCAAACTCATCTTATTCCTTGATTGGTTCGTCGAGATTTGATATATAAAGCTATGTCCTTTAGTGATAAGGGGATGACGAGTATTGTTGAAGTTAGTTGGTCGAAAGACTTTACATTTTCTCTGTAATGTAATGTTTTATTAACTCTCTGTCTTGAGAGAAACTTCGCTGTAAAAATTTATGTTGGTTTAATATAAGACACGTGTTTCATCTACCTTCTACAGTTCTGAATTAGCCCAGCAGTATTTCACTGGCGCTAAGGGCCCGGCTCTGGTGGAATCACTTCGTTGTTTGTATTTTAATCTTTGCTTACTGTCGTGTGGAGTGTGTTTAAGGTTTGTTTTAATTACTAAATTGGTTTATTGTTGATTGGATCAAATACAGAGTCATTTCTATTTCATTCTTTACAAGAAGCACGATTCACTGTTTGATTATCTTGCTGTTATTATAAAGCTCTGCTGACTTGTATCTGATTTGAGTTGCTATTCTGTTAGTTTATAATTTGTTATAATTTATTGTTGCACGGTAAGAAGCTGTCGACAGAATTGAAACATAGAAATCTAGTGGCTTGAATATGTTAGAATTGTAGTTGTTGTTCATTTCATGTTGTTGTTCCATTTCTGTTCATTGTTTATTCATAGCCTTTGATTAGAAAACAGATGAGTTATATTTACATACTGTTGTTCCTTTCCAGATTGCGTTTCTTTTAAGTTGCTTTCATTTAATCTGCTTTCGTTTTGATTTCTTTAAGATATCCAACTGTAGAGGATAGAGGCTTTTGCTTCCAAGTCCCCAGATTGGTCATCTTGCATTGATTTCTAAGGGAAAGAGTTACTGCTACTGCATCCCTCATCGATGTTCTGCAAGATTGAAGTAGTTTAATTTTTCCATTCATGTCACTGTAATTAGGTTTCTTTCCAAGCATTTTTTTACTTTTGCATTTATTATTATGTATTACATCTTCACAGCTTTTCTCTTAGACAATTGCAGCCTCAGACAGAGTACACTCTTAAAATAAAAAGACGCTCCCAGATTGATGATTAATGTAGGCTAATTAGGTGTTCAAAAGATACCTTTTTATGACCCAACACTTGTGAGGAGCTTTGTACAATGATTGTTACATGATCTATATGACATATGATATACAGATATTTGGGGTTTTCAGCTTTAAGCTTTCCCATGAAATATTGTGTTCATATGTGTGATTTTTTATGGTTTTAATGTGCGCATGCAATTGATTTTATTTCCGCATGTAATGATCAATTGTAGAAGAGATTATGTATTGTGGATGAAGCTAAAATAGTGTGTGATCAAGAGAATCTCGGTGAATAATATATCATTTATTCAAATTTCTACATGGTATTAGAGCGATATTGATCATTGGAGCAATTGCAAAACATTCAAGCGGTTGAGTTTTGAGCTGGTGGAATTCGAATTTGCAGCAGTGTTTTCTTGGTGTCGAAGTTGAGATGTCTTTCAATAGATTGTGATTGGAGTATGCCCTTGAGGGAAACTTGAATTATATTGCATGGAAGGACAGGATGGAGGCAGTGTTGGATGAAAATGGGTTGAAGGATTTCATAGATGCAGAAATTCCAAAACCTACTTCTAGTGATGCTGCCGTACTTGACGCATGGCAAAAGAAGACAGAAAAGTGTCAAAGGATTCTATTGGAAGGTGTGAAGGATCACATAATGTCTAGCCTTTATGGTAAGGCTTCTCCATTCTTGATGTGGAAAGCTTTGACAAATTTATTTCAAAGCAAGAGTGACCAGAGGAAGTTGGCGCTCAAGGATAAACTCAGAAACATAAAAATGGAGAAAGGTGACAGTATTCCCAAGTACCTCACGAAGTTCATCCAATGTAGGGATGAGCTGGGAAGTGTGGGGGTTACTGTTGATGACGAGGACTTGGTGATCTTGGCTCTCCTTGGGCTTCCAAAGAGTTGGCATTCCTATCAGGACTCTGTCAATGGTCGGGATAAATTTCCAGGATGGGAGAGACTTTGGTAGAATCTTATGCAAGAGGAGATAAGGTGAAGTACCAAGGACAGATCTTCATCAAAGAACTCAGATGAAGAAAATTGTGCTTTGGCTGCCAAAGCAAAGAAGGGGAAGAGCAATATGCATGCTTCTCAATCTGGTGCGAAAGGCAAGAAGTAGGACATGTCCAAGGTGAAGTGCTTTCACTATCACCAACACAGATATTATGCCACTAGTTGTCCACAGAAGAAGAAAAATAAGCAGGCTGCTGGATCTGTAGCTAGAGAGGCCTTAGCCTGGCAGTTTGAGCTGGATTTTTCACTGATCACATGCTTGGTCTCAAGTGTGATGGGTTCAGTGTGGTTTCTTGACAGTGGTGCGTCTTTTCACATGACAGGAGATCGAGATTTGTTTACTGATCTGGATGAGAAAGATGTTGGAGTGCACATTGAGATGGGCGATGATGGTAGATACAGTGCGACCGGTATCGGTACCATTTCCTTTGAGAGGGAGTCTGGTAAACCCTTCGTATTGAAGGAAGCAATGCATGTTCCAGGATTGAAGAAGAATATGATCTTTGTGGCAATGTTAGAAGACAAGGGATATGATGTTGTCTTTAGCGAGGGAAAGGCTTTCCTGTGCAGTAAGGAAACTGGTGAGACCCGGAGGATAGGGGTTTAGTTAAGAACCTTTATCAATTGCAGGTAGATGGCTGCGTAGCAATGGCAGGAAAGGAAGAAGGAGTGGTGAGCCGGGATGATGGCGAGTTGTGGCACCGGAGATTGGGCCACCTTCACCATGGAGCTTTGAAGATACTGCAGCAGATTTCTACTGGGCTTCCTAAGGGTACTCTTTCACAGTCAAATTAGTGCAAGGGATGTAAATTGGGAAAATTTGTGAAAGCCACCTTTCACGAGAAGGATATCCATGCCACGACGATCCTTGAGAGAATTCACACAGATGTGTGTGGACCTTTCTCAGTAGCTTCGACAGCAAAGCACAGGTATTATGTGATATTTGTTGATGATTTTTCTCGAAAGTGTTGGATCTTCTTCATGCAGAAGAAGAGTGAGACATACTCAAACTTCTGTGAGTTCAAGGAACTGGTTGAGAAAGAATCGGGGAAGCAGGTGAAGGCTCTTAGGAGCAAAAATGGTGGTGAATTCATCTCTGGAAAATTCAAGGAATTTTGCAACGCAGAAGGAATTCGAAGAGAGCTCATAGCACCTCATAACCCACAGTAGAATGGGGTTGCTGAGCAGAAGAACAGAACGATCGTGGGTGCTGCACGGGCGATGTTGCATGATCAGGGCCTTCCCAAACACTTGTGGGCTGAGGCATGCAATATTGAATTATATGTGTAGAGTCGTTGTCCTCACAGGATACTTGGCATGAGTACACCCGAGGAGGCATTTTCTGGTAAGCAGCCTGATATTTCTCATTTGAGGATTTTTGGTTCACATGTTTACATTCATGTGACAAAGGATGCCAGGAAGAAGCTGGAGCTAACTGTAGAGGTTGGGATATTTGTGGGGTACACTGATACACCCCACAACTATCGTGTGTATTTGCCAAACAGTCGCAAGATTTTTGTGCGATGGGATATCAAATTTCATGAGGAGAAAGCCATGAAGTGTTCGCTTGAGAGGGAGCCACACTTGCATGTAGATGAGGAGATATTAGTTCCTAAGGATGAGTCTCTAGATGTGGATCAACCACAAGAGGAGTTTCATGGAGTGGAAGAGACCACTCATGTAGTGCCAACCATCAGAGGGCGGAAGCGCACTACAGAAGCTGAGTAAGTGGCTCATGATGCAGAGAGGGTTGTAGGAGCACCTACATCGCAGTGCAGACAGAGACAGTCACCTGATCGGTATAATGGATACATGGCTCTTATGAGCAAGTGTATCGTGACAGAGCCATCCTCTTTCGAGGAAGTTGTGGAGGATCCCGCATGGGTATATTCCATGGTGGAAGAGTATGATTCGATTATCAGAAATAGTGCATGGGAGATTGTCCCAAGTCCAGAAGGGAAATCAGTGGTGGGTTCGAGATGGATCTACAAAGTGAAGCAAGCAGCTTACGGGAGTGTGGAGAAGTACAAGGCAAGATTTGTTGCCCGGGGCTTTTCACAGATTGAGGGGATCGATTATGAGGAAACCTTTGCACCTATCACAAGGTATTCTTCCATACGGACGATTCTTGCTCTCTCAGCGCAGATGGGGTGGCACATTCATCAGATGGATGTGAAGACTGTGTTCCTCAATGGGGTGATTGAGGAGGAAGTGTACATAGAGCAACCCGAAGGTTTCGACATCTTCAGCAGTGAGTCACATGTGTGCAGGCTCAAGAGAGCACTGTATGGGTTGAAACAAGCACCTCGTGCTTGGTACAAACGGATAGACAGTTATTTCACCAGACTTGGATTCTCCAAGAGTCAGGCGGATCCGAACCTATACCAAATTGTGGTGGAGGGTAAGTTGTTGATCATTGTACTTTATGTAGATGATTTGATTTTGACGAGTGATGAACTGTTGATACACTCATGCAAGGCTGATCTTGCAAAGGAGTTTGAGATGAAGGACTTGGGCCTCCTTCATTATTTCCTGGGATTGGAAATTTGGCAGCACAGTGATGGACTGTTTTTTTCTCAAGGCAAGTATGCCCAGGAGATACTGGAGAAGTTCAACATGCATGGCTGCAAGCCTTTCGATACTCCTCTTCCTAGAGGTTGGAGGAAGGAGGATGCTACTTCGGTGGAGGTAGTGGATGCCATTTTTTATCGACAATTTGTGGGGTCACTTTTTGTATAAATTGATACACAACTTTGAGCATGCTATGTTGTTAATGGCCCATCCTAGCCCCATGGTTAAGCCTACCAAGCTCTCTTTGGAAGGCGATGACATGTATTGAGATATATCGGAAGCACATCAAGATATGGATGCAGGTACAGAGACGAGGAGGATGAGTCGAGCGGCATAGCTTCACGAACGGGGGTATCATCATATCGGAGATTTATTGTAGCGGAAGATCATGTTACTTTCATACATTCCCACGGAGATCGGAATCTTGATATCTTAGCGAAGCGCTCACCGGGGAGCAAATTCGGGTACCACGAGAGGGCGAGGATAGGGGTGTAATGGAATGTGCTTATCTTGTTGAGAGGGAGTGTTGAGATTCAACAAGATGATGAGCTTAGTGAAAAGAGTCGCCTTCACTAAGTGGGCCCACAGGCTATTTTTGGTGTAAAGTCTATTTTTAGACTGTCTATTTTTAGACATGTCGATCATATTCTATGAGTTGTAGGATGCTATTTGTGGATGGTTGGTCAAGTTGGAAAAATAGATGGACTTCTATTTTTAGACATATTGGGCGGAATCTATTTTTAGATTTCCGGTCTAAAAATAGATATGTCGAATATTATTAGCTCTTAATAATATTTGGACTATAAACATTATCTTATTCTCTTGGAGCACTTCAGTTAAGTGCACAGATGTGGCACAGGAGCTGACAGAAGGAATTACGCCATTCTTGAGGGTTAAGTGGAGCTATTGCATGGATACTTTAGTTAGAAGTCATGTGAGAGAGTTTGGTGGAGTTGATTGAGGAGTTAATGGAGTTGTGTTCAGTTTAACTAATCTAAACATAGTTGAACTAGTTGTATTTAGTCTAACTGATTAATACACTAGTGGATAGTGGTGTGAATTAATTAATAATTAATTCACTAATTATAAACTCATTAATAAACTAAATAATACATCAGTTAAATTCAGTGCATGGACAGTTTCAGTGGAGACCAGTGCAGAGATAGGTGAAAGAGCAGGTTAACTATCATTTGTGACTATACTATTGCATATTTGCAACAACCAGTGATTGGAGGAGCCCATGAGGATTGCGCAGTACAAGCCAGGTGGTTCAAGTTATTTAATGAGTCATCCTACAACATTGATTATGCAATAGAGGCTGGCTATCAGGTGGCAGATATTGGAGCATGTGTTTTTCTAGATCGAGCTTGATTAGTGTGTAGCAATTGGAGGTAGTGCTAAGAGCTTGTGAGGAGCTTTGTACAATGATTGTGATGCAGGGGCATTAGACACTAGCCAGCAATGTAGGAGGTTTTGTCCACATGTTGTGGCCAGGAGGGTTCGAAATCCATCGAATTGTAACAGCTAGGTGTCAATACCTCAGCTGACTATTTTTATTTAGATCAGTTAGAGTCGTAGAAGTCAAATAGTTAGTTAGTCTATCTGTCATATCTCAGTTAGTTGAATTATTTTATTTAGGCTATTGATTTTCTAAAACGGTCCTCACAGAGGAACTGAACAGACAAAGGTTAATGTATATAAATGTAATCCCTCGGATGTATATAGGGAGAGCAGAGCAGGAGGGAGAAAAGAAAAGGAAGATATTTCTGCAATAAAACTCTGTGTATTGAGCAATTGCTTCATTGAATAAACTTCAAGTCCCGTTGATTTCCAAACTGTCTGAATGTATAATTGTGAAGAATTTTTTAACTGTGAGGCGATTTTGTACTGGTAATTCCGTTTCTCTGTCTTTGATTTCCCGTAAATTGCTTGGATGAACCCTGTGAATTCACCCCACTTGCAAGCGAGGTCAGAGTAGGAAATCCATTGTCGTCGAGCTCTGTTTTATGATAATAGAAATCCCGCTCAATAAAGAGAATTACATTTGTTTTTTGGTAATTATAATTCCCAACCTGAGTAACAAACCTGAGTTGAGGCATACAAAGGAGAACACAACCCGACGTGAACCTTGGTCAAGCCCTGTACCAAAACCACGAGCAGATTTGCGGAGGCGTATTTCCCATATCGCACCGCTTTTGCGAGTTGATTGGTATTCCCAGAATTGGAGCGATTCCATAGAACCGTCGACGCGTGGCAAGGGTGGACCCACGAAAACCACCGTTCAAAGCGCGCCATCACACGTTAACATTTGTACCAAGATTCCGAGCGATAAGCGTACATGCCGTTGATCTAGGAAAGAGCTATCGGACGGTGGTCGCTTGCTATAGATGCACGGGAGATAATGAGGGTGTCGGCATTAATATAAAGTTTCGAAGATTTAAAAATTGGTTATAAGGTTGGCGATATAATATAAGGCCGAGAGATTTATTTAAATTTTCAAAGGTATTCGATGATATTTATTTATCAAATTCCTTGGATTTGATAAATAACAAAAAAAAAAAAAAAGTAGACCACGTGGAGTAGAGAACGAAATTTCAAGGGAAATGATGACAGAGCCACATCTACAGTTAACCATCTCTCCTTAGGGGTCCGAATTTAGTTTTGTTTCGTCATTAGTGGTATCATAGCTGTTGTTTGAAGTTGTTTTTGTTGACATGGCAATCCGAGTTGGCAGAGGTGCTTGCAGAAGGAGACCTGTTGCCAACGCAGAGGTGTTGGGGATGTTGCAGAGGGTCGAGGCCAGGATGGATGCCATGGAGCGAAGACAGCCCGCTGATCCTGAAGACATCAGTGAACCTGAGATATAAGAAGCATAAGAGAATGTTGAAATTCCTCCTGACATGAGACTCCTTAGAACTATTTTGGGGTCTGCAGTTAAGCCCAGAATTGAAGTGTCGAGTTATGCAGGGGGACTGAATCCAGAGGAACTGGTAGACTGGATTAATGAAATGAACAAGTGCTTCGACTATGAAGAGATAAGCGAGGATAAAAGGGTCAAGTTTGCGGTGACAAAGCTAAAGGGACATGCTGCACTTTGGTGGGACGGAGTGCAGGCAGAAAGTAGGAGAGTTGGAAAGCAACCTATCAAGAGATGGACCAGAATGATGGCTAAATTAAAAGGTAAATTCTTGCCTAGTGATTATCATCTGACATTGTATAAGCAAATTCAGAACCTGAGACAGAGGTTGCTGACAGTAAAAGAATACACATAGGAATTCTACAGAGTAAGCATAAGGGCTGGGAAATTCTAAGACACACCAGAGAAGACTGACAGATATGTGAATGGTCTCAAGCTGGAGATCCAAGATGAGATAGGTCTTCTGTCTCCTAAGACAGTGGAAGAGGCCTACCAGATGGCCTTGAAAGCAGAGGAGAAACTCCTGAGGAAACAATCTGCCAAGAAGAGAGGTACTTTCCATGGAAAGGGAAGTCAGGGTGGTAGAGGAAAGCCTACTACACCCAGGGATGGAGCTAGCAATAGCTCACCTCAGAATGCATCTGCAGAGGATGATGCAAGGGGCAGAAGGGGTCCTTACAGAGGAAAAGGAAGAGGAAGCAGAGACAGAGGCAGAGGTAGAGAGTTGAGGTGTTATAGATGTCAGCAAATGGGACATAAGCACTATGAGTGTCCAGAGAATGTGGGTGTTGGTCCAAGAAATGTTGTTTTTGCCCAGGCTGGAGAAGAGGTAGAAATTGAAGAAGAAATTCTTCTAGATAGGGGAGAATCCTTGGTGGTTAATAAGGTCTTATTGAAGCAAGCTAAAGAGGTCACTGAGCCTACACAAAGGAAGACTTTGTTTAGGAGCATATGCAAGGTCCAAGGGAAGTGCTTCCAGCTAGTCATTGATAGTGGCAGCACAGACAATCTGGTTTCGGCTGAGGTGATAGAGAAGTTGAGGTTGGAGACAAGGGAGCATCCCACTCCCTACAAGGTGTCCTGGCTGCACAAAGGGCACCAGCTGGTTGTGAAAGAACAGTGTGAGATAGAGCTGCAAATGGGCAAATATAAATATAAGATCCTATGTGATGTAATGCCCATGGATGTGTGTCATATACTGCTAGGGAGACCTTGGCAGTTTGACAGAGCAGTAGTGCATGATGGCAAGAAGAACACTTACAAGTTCCTCAAGGATGGGGTACATCATACATTGATACCCATGAAAGAAGGAGAGCCATCCAGCAGAGTGATTGATCCAAAGACCTTGTTGCTGAGCGGGAAGGAATATCTGCAGCAGATAGAAGAAGAAGAGGTAAGGATTGCTTTAGTTTGCAAACCTAAAGTAGTTCTTACTTCTACAAATATTTATGATTTTCCAGTAGAAATCAAAGAGATGTTAGATTATTATTGTGACATTATTGTGGATGATTTACCTGATGAGCTGCCACCTGTGAGAAAGATCAGCCATCAGATAGATTTTATCCCTGGTTCAAATCTGCCAAATAAGGCAGCCTACAGAATGACTCCCAAGCAAAAATGAAGAAATTAGGAGACAAGTACAGGAATTGGTGGACAAGGGGTTGATTAGAGAAAGTTTGAGTCCATGTGCAGTACCAGCAGTATTGAGCCCAAAGAAAGATGGAGGCTGGAGAATGTGTATTGATTCCAGAGCAATCAATAAGATCACAATCAGGTACAGATTCCCTTTGCCCAGAGTTGAGGATTTGATGGACTGTTTGAGTGGTGCTAAATATTTCTCAAAGATAGGTTTAAAGAGTAGATACCATCAGATTAGAATAAGAGAGGGTGATGAGTGGAAAATTGCCTTTAAAACAAATGAAGGACTGTATGAATGGATGGTAATGCCTTTTGGGTTGTCAAATGCACCTAGCACTTTTATGAGACTTATGAATGAAGTATTGAAAGAATTCATTTGTAAATTTGTGATAGTGTATCTGGATGATATATTAGTTTTCAACAGAACTAAGGAAGAACATTTAAGGCATCTTAATCATGTCTTGAAGAAGCTGCACCAAGAGAAACTGCTGATAAATTTGAAGAAATGCTCATTC
The DNA here is from genome assembly GCA_034641835.2 of Pinus albicaulis. Classification (NCBI taxonomy): domain Eukaryota; kingdom Viridiplantae; phylum Streptophyta; class Pinopsida; order Pinales; family Pinaceae; genus Pinus; species Pinus albicaulis. The sequence goes on from CM076575.1 coordinate 323,437,872, forward strand.
ATGAAGGAAGAGTTGGTGTATTTGGGTTTTGTTTTTTCTGCAGAAGGATTGAAGATGGACCCAAAAAAGGTTAAGGCAATTGTGGAGTGGCCTTCACCCAGGAATGTTTTTGAGGTAAGAAGTTTCCATGGACTTGCTAGCTTTTACAGAAAGTTTATAAGGAACTTCAGTAAGATCAATTCACCCATAATTGAAACAATAAAGAAGAGAAAACAACCATTTAAGTGGACTACTGAAGCAGAAAGAAACTTTAAAGTTTTGAAGAAAAAGATAACGGAGAAGCCTGTTTTGATTCTGCCTGATTTTACTAAACCATTCCAAGTAAAGTGTGATGCCAGTGGAGAGGCCATTGGAGCTTTGTTGAGTCAGGATGATAGACCTGTAGCATATTTTAGTGAGAATTTGAATGACACCAGGAGAAAGTATTCCTCTTATGAGAAGGAATTCTATGCAATTGTTCAGGCACTGAAAAAGTGGCAACATTATTTGATGTCCAAGGAATTTGTATTATATTTTGACAATCTTGCTTTGCAGTATATTGTACAGCAGCCCAAGTTGAAACATAAGCATGCTAAGTGGGTTAAGTATCTCCAAGGTTTTAATTTTTTTTTGAAACATATAAGTGGCCAAGCCAATAAAGTAGCTGATGCTTTGAGTAGAAGGCACATGCTTGTTCGAGAAACAAATTTTGAAGTTGTAGGATTTGATTTTCTCAAAGAATTGTATAAAATAGATTCAGATTTTAAAGAAGCATTTGAGGCATGTAGTAACCCTGTTTTAACAGATAGAAGCCAGTGGTTGGATTATTTCCTGCAGGAGGACTTACTATTCAGAAGAAACCAACTGTGTGTACCAAAATGTTCCATGAGAGAAAATTTGATCAAAGAGAAGCATAGTGGTGGACTTGCTGGACACTTTGGTACTGATAAGACTTATGAGCAGCTGAGTCACTTCTATTACTGGCTCAAGATGAGAGCAGAAGTGGACAAGTTCGTGAATAATTGCAAAATCTGTCAATATGCTAAAGGAAGGAGCCAGAATGCAGGATTGTACACTCCCTTGCCTATTCTAGACAGGCCTTGGGACATGGTGTGTATGGATTTTGTTCTAGGATTGCCCAAGACTCAGAGAGGGAATGATGCAGTCTTTGTTGTAGTGGATAGATTCTCCAAAATGGCACATTTTATTCCATCCTATAAAACTAGTGATGCCACCCATGTTGCTAACTTGTTTTTCAAAGAAGATGTTAGATTGCATGGGTTTCCCAAGAGTATTGTTTCAGACAGAGACACCAGATTTGTGGGTCACTTTTGGAGGACATTGTGGAAGAAACTTGGTACCAAACTGAGTTTCAGCTCAGCTTATCATCCTCAGACTGATGGACAAACTGAGGTAGTGAATAGGAGTCTGGAAAATTTGTTGAGGAGTCTTGCAGGAGAGCATCCCAAGCAGTGGGACCATATTTTTCCCCAGGCAGAATATGCATATAATGACTCACCAAACAGGAGCACAGGGCAGAGTCCATTTCATATTGTTTATGGAATGCATCCCAGAGGAATATCAGAGTTAAGAAACTTGGGAAAGGAAGAACTGAGGAGTGCAGATGGTGAGGAATTTGCTTCAGAAATCCAGGCCATACATGAACAAGTGAAATAGCAACTATAAGGCAGCAGCATCAGATACAAGAGCAGAGCAGAATTGAGCAGAAAAGAAGTTCATTTTGAGGTAGGAGATTTGGTTTTGGCACATCTGAGAAAGGAGAGGTTCCCAAAGAAGCAGTATAACAAACTGAAGTTCAAAAAGATTGGGCCATGCAAGATACTCAGAAAGTTTTCTGCAAATGCTTATATGAGATTGAATTACCTCCTGATGTTGGAATATCTCCCATTTTTAATATTTCAGATTTGTACAAGTATGAAGACGATGGTGCAGAAGAAAGATTAGCAGACAAGGGACAGATTGAGTGGAAGGAATAGCTACCTCCAGCACAGCCATTGCAACCAGAGAAGATATTGGACAAAAGAGTGTTCAAGAGGACCAGAGGACGAGAGTACTTTCAGTACTTAATCAAATGGAAGGACAAGCCAGAGGAAGATGCCACTTGGATGACTAAAGGAATGTTGCAGAATATAGGCAGATCAGTGGAAGAGCTCATGGACAGGAGCCCATGAAGAAGATTTCCCTCGGGGGTCTGATGCAGGGGCATTAGACACTAGCCAGCAATGTAGGAGGTTTTGTCCACATGCTGTGGCTAGGAGGGTTCGAAATCCATCAAATTGTAACAACTAGGTGTCAATACCTTAGCTGACTATTTTTATTTAGATCAGTTAGAGTCGTAGAAGTCGAATAGTTAGTTAGTCTATCTTTCATATCTCAGTTAGTTGAATTATTTTAATTAGGTTTTTTATTTTCTAAAAAAGTCCTCACAGAGGAACCGAACAAACAAAGGTTCATGTATATAAATGTAATCCCTCGGATGTATATAGGGAGAGTAGAGCAGGAGGGAGAAAATAAAAGGAAGAGATTTCTGCAATAAAACTCTGTGTATTGAGCAATTTCTTCCGGTTGAATAAACTTCAAGTCCCGTTGATTTCCAAACTGTCTGAATGTATAATTGTGAAGAATTGTTTAACTTTGAGGCGATTGTGTACTGGTAATTTTGTTTCTCTGTCTTTGATTTCCCATAAATTTCTTGGATGAACCCTGTGAATTCACCCCACTCGCAAGAGAGGTCAGAGTAGGAAATCCATTGTCGTCGAGCTCTGTTTTATGATAATAGAAATCCTGCTCAATAAAGAGAATTAAATTTGTTTGCTGGTAATTAGAATTCCCAACCCGAGTAGCAAACCTGAGTTGAGGCATACAAAGGAGAACGCAACCCGACGTGAACCTTGGTCAAGCCCTGTAACAAAACCACGAGTGGATTTGCGGAGGAGGATTGCCCATATCGCATCGCTTTTGTGGGTTGAGTGGTATTCCCAGAATTGGAGCGATTCCATAGAACCGTCGACGCGTGGCAAGGCTGGACCCACGAAAACCGTCGTTCAAAGCGCGCCATCTCACATTAACATTCGTACCAAGATGCTGAGCGATATGCGTACATGTTTTTGATCTGGGAAAGAGCCATCGGACGGTGGTCGCTTACTATAGATGCGCGGGAGATAACGAGGGTGTCGGCATTAATATAAAGTTTCGAAGATTTAAACATTGGTTATAAGGTTGACAGTATAATATAAGGCCGAGAGATTTATCTAACTTTTCAAAGGTAGTCGATGATATTTATTTATCAAATTCCTCGGATTTGATAAATAACAAAAAAAAAAAAAAGTAGACCACGTGGAGTAGAGAACGAAATTTCAAGGGAAATGCTGACAGAGCCACGTCTACAGTTAACCATCTCTCCTTAGGGGTCCGAATTCAGTTTTTTTGCGTCATATTGTTACATGATCTCTATGACATATAATATATATATAGTTTGGGTTTTCAACTTTAAGATTTCCCATGAAATACTGTGTTCATATGTGTGATTGTTTATGGTTTTAATGTGCGCATGCAATTGATTTTATTTCCGCATGTAATGATCAATGGTAGAAGAGATTTTGTATTGTGCATGAAGCTAAAATAGTGTGTGATCAGGAGAATCTCGGTGAATAATATATCAGTTATTCAAATTTCTACACCTTCCTGGACTTAGAGATGGTTCTCTCTATTTTGTGCAAAGGATGTGAACTTGTTTGATTTTAGGCTAGTTGTTAAGTTTAGGGTTTGTTTGTTTGTTTTGGTTGCGTAGATGATCAAGTAGAATAGATGGAGTGAGGAATCTTCAAGTCATTGGGCTATGGAGTCTATAAAAAGTCATGGAAAGTTCAACAATGAATCATGGTGCATCACAGGGGAAATCTAACATGGTCAAATGAATTTTCAAGGTTTGTTTGATATGAAATGAACATCAAGTTTGTGAACAAAGTAGGGCAAAGGGCAGTTAAGAATCCTTTGTAAAATAGTTTAAAAATAAGGGTGTTCAACACTATTTAGCATAAAGAAGTAATCATAATACAAGGCAAACCAATAACTCTTTGATTAAACTCAATCAAATAAGCATTTAAGACAAACAATTCAGTGAATTATAGAAGGCAAGAAACTTATTTAACTTCTAGTGATTTCACCTTAAAAGTTAGAAAACATTTAAGATAGACATATAACATAGATAAAAGAATATGGAACTCCTAAACATCATTGATAATAGCCATAAAGACCTCCAAATAAACCTTTCAAGAATGGACAAAGGGCATTATCGAAACATAACCTCTTTGGCAAAGCCTAATTAGTGATACTCCAAAGAAAGATCTTAAGAAAAATGTTTTAGTGACATCAAACAAGCAAGGCTAACCATAAAACATATTTTATATCTACTTTATTGAATCATTCATAAGATAAACAAGCTTGGGTGGTTCTAGAGAGCAACTAAGAATTCTCTAAACTGACCTAGCAGAGGAAAACATAGAGGCAGTGAAGAACAAATAGAACTAAGGTTCCTTTGAAAAAAATTTCTTAGCCTAAAACCTTTGTCCTACTGCAACATAGAAATATGTAACAAAATGATACATAAGAAAACATGCTCAGGGATACTGCAAGCAAGCCTTCTCCATCATCAATCAAAACAAGCCATCCACAAATTCCACAACACCAATTTCTCTTCAATCTCCAAAAAAAAAAAATATGTATTGCTCCCAAGAGTCATCAAATGCCAACCTTTTACAATAAGGCCCTCATGCTCTATTTATCTAGCAAAGGAGGGAAAAAACCCTAAATAGGGTTTGAAAATGTCAAAAACACCCATAAATGTCATTTATGTCTAAGAGACCATGCAAGGCCGAAGACACAAAATATCTCATGAAATAAATGAAAAAATAACTCTTAGCACCTAACTTTGGAGTGAGTTGCCCCAAAAAACACTAAAATATAATTTTTCCTTAAATGAGTGTATTTTTTTTACTTTTGCACATTAAAGGCATAGTAGTGAGGTTTGAAGGCGTAGCACATGCACAGGAAAACTGGGTCCGCTTGCAGCCAAGTTTTGATGCCCTTCCCGATGTTGAAATTTTCTCTGTGATGGCTCATTGGAAATCTTGTCGAGTCTAATTTCCAAAAATGCCCTTTTTTTTCTAATTGGGCTCCATTTACCTATCCAAAAATTAAATCTCCCAAAGTTGCTCTAGGCGTAGTGCCAGGCCTAAAAATGAGGTAGAAAGGTGAAAATTAGGGTGTTTTGACCCTTTTGGAGGATCAAATTAACTCCAAATGACATAAAAATTGGTGAGCATGTTGTACTTAAGCTGAGGGTTCCAAAAATGAAAATATTTCCTCTTGATGATGCATGAGATGAAAGCGTAGTGCCAAGGGTGTTGTGCTTTCAGGCCTCAAAATTAGCAAAAAACCAAATTTTGTCAAAAATTTCCCAAAATTGGTGGATCTTCCTGATGGGGTTTGGGAGGCCTGTAGAGAAGCTTCAGCCAAGATTCCAATTTTTTCTTGGTCTTTTTCCTCCTTGAGTTATTTTATTTCGGCAAGGGCTCCTTTGAGTTTAACCTTTGCAATTTGATTTTGCAATGCATAGTGTTTGGTCATCTTCTTTTGGAGGTCAAGATCCCTATTTGCCTTCTTCAGCTACTTGTTTCCATTCTTATAATACTAAATGTTATACATTTTCATGCCAAGGCATCTTTCTAGATCCCTAATTTCTGCATCTTTGCTTTGGAGCAGCATGCTAGTGGCCCTCTCCTTGTCTTTATTTTCACTATCAAGGTCAATAATTTCAAATTCTTGATCAAGTTCCTGCTTACCTTTCTTACCTTTCTTCACATTTTGTTTGTATTTATCTAGCTACTTGGTAGAAGTGGAAGGCATGGCCCCTTTCCTTTTAGAGGCAGCAAACACATGCCTTTCTCCTCTCTGATATGTCAATGGAAGAGGTTTTTCTGTGATCTTTTTGGTGTCTTCCTCATTGTTGTAATTCTTGCTGCTATCATCAAAATATTCATTTTCATCACTATTATCATCAAATTCATTGATAGTCTGGTCCTTGGTGTCATTTCTGTCATTTTCATCATTATTGTCATCAGTCATCATGTTTTTTTCTTCATCATTGTCATCTTTGTTTCCAACATCATCACTGCCCCTATTACCACTAGGAACCTCACTGTTTTTATGACTGTTATGCTTGTTGTCATGACTGTCATGACTATCATGACTGTTCTCATGATTGTCATGATTGTCTTGTTCTTTATTGATTCTTTTTTCATTTGTGTATATGGTGTCTTCAGCCTCTTCATTTTCTTCATTGTTATCATATTCATTTTCGTTGCTCTCTTCATATTTTCCCTCATCTCTATCATGACTATGAGCCTCACTGTTCTGACTGTCATTAGCGCTCTTAATCTCACTGCTATCCTTAGGATCATCATTTGTTTCTTTGTCACTTGCTTCATCTTCATTATCATCTACCTCCATGTATTATGCTTCATTTCTGACCTCTTCTTCATCACTTCTTAATCCATTTCCACTATCAACTTCCTCATTTTCTTCATTGTTATCATCTCCCTCTATTTCCATGTTTTTTGCCTCCTTTTGGCTTGACTCATCATCACCCTCCATTACCATGGTCTGATTCATTGTCACCCTCATTCTCATGGTCACTTGCTTTTTCACTGCCACTTCCTTCTTGATCTGATGCATTAGGAGAGGATGAGGAATGGATTTTTTCTTGAGGAGAGGATACTTATGTAGATGATGAGGCATAATTAGTGGGAGGTGATGGAGAAGTAGAGGGAGGAGGATAAGATGATGAGGGTAAATTTGGCTGACGATCGGGTTGTGGGCTTGTGAACACTTCATGAGCTATGAACACCTCCCAAGGTATGCCTTTTTGCTCCAACTAATGTAGCACAACCATTTTGATTAAGGAGTGGTGGAACAAACTTTGTATTTTCTGGGAATATTTCCTCCTTTGGACAATATAAGACATCTTGTCAATACTCCTATAGAGGTAGTAGGCTAAATGAAGAATTTTAACCCTAGTGAAGTGCATGAGCAATCTGATATGATAGGAGTAGAGTCTAGAGTACCTTACCTCACAGGTAAAATATTTCATGATGACCTTCATCAAGGGTGCATACCTCTCCAGCAAGTGTGATAAAGGGAAAATAGTCTTGCAGCCTTCTTTGTATCTAGGTTTAAGAAATGGTCCATAGTAGCTCATGTCTAACTTTTCTCTTTTGAACCAATTTTCACCAACATTAGGTATGCCTGTAGCACTATAAATGGGATCTAATGACAGCTCAAAGCATACCCCTAAAAGATTCACTTGTTTATTGTGTAGGTTGAGGATGAACAACCTAGTGAGCTCAGGGTGAATTTGCACTTGTTGGACCTTTTCACAAAACTAGAAACACCCTACATTTTGAAAGCATGTGATGGTCATAGGAGAGGATTGAAGCTCCAAAGTGTCTTTGGGTTCAAACCCATCAAATTTCCCACCTTTGTGCTTTTTCCTCATAGGCACTTGGCCTCCTTCACTGCTAACACTCCCTCCTTCTTCTGACATTTTGATCATTATTGTCTTTAAACAACCTTAGGCCTGCTTGTGAAACTTGGTAGGAGGAGTGAAATGAAATGATGGTGAAAGGCAGTTTTTGTAAGTGAGTGAGAGGGAGGTGTAGGTGTATGACTGATTACCCTTAAGCTTTGGTGAAGGGTTAACTCAAACTTATTGTAAATACCCTAATTCACACCTTTCTTGACTGGTTAAATTCTTGTTTGGAGGTCAAAACAGGGTTTTTGTCATGAGGACTTAGGGTTTCTAGTCATTAGGGTTTGGTCAATTCACTTAATCATAAAATCATGAAATTCATAGGAGGAGAAGTAAAAACATCCACCTACCAACTTTTGGTGTCTTTGCAGGTCCTTGGATGCAGCTTGGAGGTGCTCTTTTGTGGCTTTTTTGACAATTTTCAAGTGAAGGAGGGCTTCTGGTAAAGGCGAAGCACCTGAACACACAGTCAAGTCCCTTATTCCCTATGCGCAATGCCTGCACTGGGTGTTGGGCCTCTTAAGTGCAGCGCCTGAATGCGTTCAGGTCTGTCGGGCTTCAGAAACGGGTGCATTCACTATGTCTGCAGGGAAGTTTTGGGCGAACGGGTAGCGCCCGTCTGAACGCGTAGAGCATTCCCCTAAACACGTGGAGCAATGTAAATTTACATTGTGAAATCTCCCGAATTCGTAGCGTCAAGTGTTGAATGCGTAACGCCAGGTGTTGAAAGCGTAGCGCCTGCACGAACACGCAACACCGGGAAACTTGTTCAATTTTTCACTGAAACTTCCAAATTTTCCTCTTGGATGCTCTGGCTACCTTTGTATATGCACAATGAGTTGAGTGAAGGGTAAAAAATGCCCTTGATAGTCTAGGGAGATAAATTTAATTTAGAAAACCCACTTTGCTAATGTTTTTTTTAGCCTTTTTATCTTTCACTAACTTTTTGACATTTGTTGTGCAGGTGACTCGAAATATTTTAAGTGGCTCCATTTTCTCTTGATGGAAGCTTGCTGGAGAAATTAAATGGTCCTTATTTAGCCTTGAGGGTCTGTTTCACTCATTTTGACATAGCAGAAAACCAAAAACTACCTTCTCTGTTATTTTGAAATCTAACACATATTTTTAGCTCATTCAATAATGGTAAGCTCTTTAAAACATTTTTGAGGGACCTAGCCTTACCTTAGCATTGTCAAAACCTCTTTTCGCTTTCATTGTGAAGTTGAAATCATGTTTTTACCCCTTTTGACATTTCTGAGTGTGGGTGACCTGAAAACATGGTTTCTTCCCTTCTCACTTATTTTCTTGAGGCATGATAAATCCATCTTTGACAAGTACCATAGTCTTCACAATCATGTATGCTATCTCCTCTTCTGGCCACTTCTTATTTGCAGGTGCCATGACATACTGATTTAGCCCTTTCTGATGTTCTTGGAGATTGACACATTCAGTTATAAAATAGAAACCTCATGATCAGCTTGGCTTTCCATCTTGAAACTCAACCCTATGCTTTTATTTCTTTGATCATTGAGTGCAAATGACTGAAAATGAAGGCTTGACCTTCCTTATACTAATACTCTTTGCATTCTTTCCCTTTGAGGCAGTGAAACATTTTACCTTGGCAAACTCTGGAAATCACCTACAACAGACTCTTCAAACTTTCTTTATGTTGTCATCATGGAGGCCCATCATCTTCATTTCACCTCCTTTGACTATATTTCCAAAACCTTAGGTTTCTAGGTTGTTTGAGAAAAATCATTAGTGTTGTCTTCTAAGTTTTCTATATCCCTTTCAAGTTCATTTGTTTCTGTCCAATTCACCTCACCTTTTTCCCTCTTTTATCTATGATTTCTAAAAATCTTCAATTCATGTTGGTTGTACTGGTGTGCCTCTATCCATGTGATTTACTGCATTGGCTCCTTGTTTGGCACACTGCTGGCCCAATCGGTCTTAGGAACCCTTATTTTTCTTGAACATAAGCTTCTTCCTCCTCCATTTTCTTGTGTATATCTTTAATGAGGATTAGGCCTCTTACCTTACCAATTTTTCTGCTGATAGTCACCTTGACACTCCTGCAAAAATGTCAAAATGAACAATTTCCTTTTGCAGAACTTGAACTTGATAAGGTGGTCTTCCTTGGAGATTTTTCTGATCTATCTTTGGCAAACAGGTGTTGACCTTCTTTCACATTTGATTCGGCTCCTAGCACATGAAAAAAAGTGATTTAGAACACCAAAGATAACCCTACAACCTATGAAACCCTAATGACCTGGTGGAAAACTCCTTTGACTTGGACTTTAACTGAAAGCTTGACTTGAGGTCTTCAAGTATGAAAAATAGAGTTTTTGACAAATTGATGTATTGAAGATCCAAACTCCAATGTACTTGATTTATCTAAAGAGCCTTTAGAGATATTTTTGAGACCATCAATGCTTGAGGCATCTGGTGAACATAAGAAGGAGTAGGCTGTCTGGTAATCCTAAATGGCGAATGGAGGGGTGAGGCAAAGGCAAAATAGAGTGCTGAGGTTATGGGTGGGAAAATACGATAAAGATGAATGGCATGAGCCTATGAGGGCTCTTTTAGGAGTGGTAGTCTAACCAGGGAATGGCAGAGTAGTAAAATAGTGACAAATTTGTTTCAAGGATAATGAAGGCAGTGAGATTTCTAAAACTCACAATATTCATGAATCTTGTTTTTAGAAATCTAGGACCAATATATAGTCATCTACAGATAGTAAAAATTATGTATGACTAACAGTGGCTCCACTTGGGGAGGGCAGCTCCTTTTCAGGAGGTGTCCAGAACCTCAAAGCTCAGATCTCTGAGTTTTGAAGAACAATACCTTCATCCATTGGGCAGATTTTGCTTCTTTCATTTGTTGATGTTTCTCTTGAAGCTATGATCTTAAGAATCTGAAAGACATGCTTGCTTCAACCTCATTTATACCTACCCATCATACCTTGTCTAACCTTTTTTCTTCCTTTGGGTGCACTTGGACTGGCAAACCCTTGACATTTTTTTTCCTTTTGAAAGCAAAAAAAACTATCTACTTGTACCCTTATCACTTCCAAGAGTTCAGATTATGCTAATGAACTCTTTTATTCTCTACCTAGACTATCCATCTGTCAAGATTAAGTTGTTTGACAAACTTTATTCTCTAACCTATTAACATGAAATTGAAAACATGACTAAATCAGGATTGAGCAAACTGGTTTTCCATGGGCTATGATATTAGGACAAGCTGCACATAGAAATTATTTTTGTACAATCAAAACTAGAAAACATGAGGGTTATGATCTAGCATTTGTTATGTATCCCTCTCATTTCTCTTTGTTTCTAAATTTGGCTTTGGGAACCAGTATCTCTTTTCCTAATCTAATCTACTGACAAGTAAAGCTTAAATGATTTGACAAGTCTTATTTCACTAACCTATCAACAGACATTTAAAACATGTTTAGCCATGATTAGGTTAGAAGACTGAACAAGAATTTATTTTATCAACAGTAGTGTCATTTAGGCTTGCACACTTTCAGCAGTACTCTTTTTTGGGTATGGGTTTGTACCTCTTCTTTTCATCCGCCCTATTTTTCTTCTTTTCTATGTTTTTGTTTTTTCATTTTGGATCAACATTCTAAGATTAAAAGCAAGAAAGATGCTCATAGTGTTGATCTTGTCTGCATTGCTATCTATCATTATATAACCTATACAATATATACATTCATTTGGTGAAATCCCTTTTCCAATATAAACAGTCAAGTAGATGATTCCATGAGTGATTTTGTTTCATCCCTTTGAGTGTGGTGAAAAAATCAAAAGGCCACTCCCACCTCACTAGTGTTTTAACAGTAGATCCTAAAATTTTCTTTAAACCTTGCATCAAGCTACTCCTGACATGTTTTACTCCCTTATCAAATGTCTCTAATAAATCAACAAAGGGATCTTGAAACAATACCTAGCTATGAGAATTTGAAAAATAAGCTTGATCTAGGACTGCTTCTTCCTCCACTTGGCTGAGGTTGGGACTCTTTTGGGAAAGAAACTCTTCCTCTTCCTCAAGATCATCTAAACTGGTAGCCTCGTCATATATTGCAATGTTGTCCTCTAACAATCCTGATATGCTCTGATTGAGTGGACTGAACTCTGTGTGAAGGCCATCATGTTGTTGATCAGGAGTATTCTTTGGCAATAAATCTTCCTGAGAAAGCAATGTAGTAACTCTTATATGTTTATCATTTGCCAAGCTTTCATCTACAATTTGAAATTCAATGGAACTTGGTGGCTGCAAATCTAGAGCTAAGGAGAATTCTATGTCATAAATAATTTCTTCATCTATTTCAGGGAGAGGTTTCTCATTAACAATCTGCTCAAGAAGTTCTTTGTCTTCCCCAACCTCAACATCAAAACTGAAATACTACTGATTTCCAATCACATGAAAGCTATTTCTGATGGACTAAAATGAAGTAGACCAAAGAGTTAGAGATCCTTAACTTACTTCAAAATTTTCAAGGCTTTCCTCATCAGTGTCATATATGGTATGTATTGGCTTATTACTTTTTTGAAGTTGATGAAACTAAACCTCCTCCCACAAACCAACTGCTAATTGCTCTGCAAGATTAGCTTTTTTTTGGAGAACATCATCATCAGACTGATCAAAATTTGCAAAATAATCAATGTAAGTAATGTCACCAAAAAACATATTGGATTATCAGTTTTTTTTTCTTTGAATTGATCTACAAGTTCACTTTCTGATTTATGGTAGATGGGATTAGTAGGAGAATGAACAGAAATGTTTTGTTCACATGAAGGTTTAGAGGTTGGTTGCATGTTTAACATCTTATTTATTTCCTCTTCATTCAAAAGAGGGGGCATTTTTCTCTTTCTTTGGATATAAGTACAACAATTCTCTTTCTCTTGTGAAGGATGATTTTGAGGTTGAATGTTTTCTTGAGCCTCACCTAGAAGAGATGGTGAATCATCACTTGTGCCTTCAGAGAGATCATGTGGGTTTTTTTCTATTTCTTGATTGGTTTCTTCCTCAACTAACTCCTCTACGATGTCATGATAGTTATCTTGAGAATTAAAATCATGGATTGTTGCTAAGAGATCTTCAGGATGCAAATTTCCTAAATATTCATCACTATCTATAAGTTATTGTATGATATCATGAGATTGATCACGAAAATTTTCGGCTAATGATAAATATGAGGAATTTTGTTTATAATTCCAATAAAATGCCTTGTGGATATACTTTAAGGAAAACAAGCTAGCAGGTTTCAGACCCCCATACCATTCTCTTGCCTTCTCTTCCAATGTTAGCATGAACATCTTCATAAGGCAATCCTCATGCCATTTAAATTTTAACCACCATACATGTATATGAAACTTGATGAGGTGTAACAAAGGACCATCAAACTTTTCATCTTGAAACATAGGCAGTTTTTTGTCCTAATTTATCTGAGGCAATTTGTGTGGGAATCCAGGGATGTGATCTCTACTCATTGGGGCATATCTTTGTTGTATTATTGGATCCATGTTTGTAAATCAGAAAGGGGTCACTGTATCTTTTCAACCAGTCTAGAGTTCTCTACCAATGGAGTCTTTAGGTCTATTGAGAGTTGTGGAGTCGCCGGGTGGAAGATTTCGACTTTGTTTTCCACCATCAGCAATACTAGGATTGATTAATGCATTACTAGGGGATTCATTGAGAACTAGTGGGGTCAACAGGGCTACTAAAGACTAGTGGAGTCACCAGGTGGATGATGTTTATTGTTTTAAGGATGTATTTGTTATCCACCATCAACAACTAAAAGCCAATCTAAGGATTTTTGTGGGTTTTCTGAGGTCTTAAGGATGTCTAAGATGTTATTTATTCAGAAAGTCCCACCGTGATCACCATTATGTTAGGCGATGAGGTGGCGATAAATCAGTAGATATTGTTTGACAAGGGCTTCTAAATTTTCTAAGGATGTATAAGCTTGTTACTTACTCTGAAGGTCCCACCGTGATCGCCATTATGTTAGGTCCCCATAATTTGTTAGATTGGTGAGAAAAAATGAATAGGGGTAACATCAGACCAGTCTTTGGAGTCCTAGGACCTAGCCTTCCTGGACTCAGAGAGGGCTCTCTCTATTTTGTGCAAAGGATATGAACTTGTTTGCTTTTAGTGCCTGATTTTAGGCTAGCTGTTAAGTTTAAGGTTTGTTTGTTTTTTTTGGTTGTGTAGATGATCAAGCAGAATAGATGGAGTGAGGAATCTTCAAGTCACTGGGCTATGGAGTCTATAAAAAGTCATGTAAAGTTCAAAAATGAATTAGGGTGCATCGCAGGGCAAATCTAACATGGTCAAATGGATTTTGAAGGTTTGTGTGAGATGAAATGAACATCAAGTTTCTGAACAAAGTAGGGAAAAGGGAAGTTAAGAATCCTTTGTCAATTACTTTAACAATAAGGGCCTTCAACACTATTTAGCATAAATAAGTAATCATAAGACAGTGCAAACCAATAACTCTTTTATTAAACTCAAGAAAATAAGCATTTAAGACAAACAATCCAATGAACTATAGAAGGCAAGAAACTTATTTAACTTCTAGTGATTTCACCTTCAAGGTTAGAAAACATTTAAGATAGACATATAACATAGATCAAAGAAGAGGTAACTCCTAAACATCATTGATCATAGCCATAAATACCTCCAAAGAAACCCTTCAATAATGGACAAAGGGCATGATCGAAACATAACCTCTTTGGCAAAGCCTAATTAGTGATACTCCAAAGAAATATCTTAAGAACAATGTTTTAATGACATCAAACAAGCAGGGCTAACCATAAAACATCTTTGATATCTACGGTATTGAATCATTCATAAGATAAACAAGCCTGGGTGGGTCTAGAGAGAAACTAAGAATTCTCTAAACTGACCTAGCAGAGGAAAACATAGAGGCAGTGAAGAACAAACAGAACTAAGGTGTCTTTGAAAAACATTTCTTAGTCTAAAATATTTTTCCTACTACAACATATAAATATGTAACAAAATGATACATAATAAAACAATAACTGAATAGAAGCACATCACCATTAACCATGCTCAGGGATCCTGCAAGCAAGCCTTCTCCATCATCAATCAAAACAAGCCATCCACAAATTCCACAACACCAATTTCTCTTCAATCTCCAAAAAAAAAAACTATATATTGCTCCCAAGAGTCATAAAATACCAACATTTTAAAATAAGGCCCTCATGCTCTATTTATTTAACAAAGGAGGGAAAAACCCTAATTAGGGTTTGAAAATGTCAAAAACACCCATAAATGTCATTTATGTCTAAGAGACCATGCAAGGCCCAAAACACAAAATATCTCATGAAATCAATGCAAAAATAACTCTTAGCACCTAACTTTGGAGTGATTTGCCCCAAAAACACTAAAATATCATTTTTCCATAAATGAGTGTCTTTTTTTTACTTTTTCACATTAAAGGCGCAACAGTGAGGTCTGAAAGCATAGCACATGCATAGGAAAACTAGGTCCACTTGCAGCCAAGTTTTGATGCCCTTCCCGATGTCAGAATTTTCTCTGTGATGGCTCGTTGGAAAGCGTGTCAAGTCTACCTTTCAAAAATTCCCTTGGTTTTCTGATTGGGCTCCATTTAACTATCCAAAAAGTAAATCTCCCAAAGCTGCTCTAGGCACAGTGCCAGGCCTAAAAATGAGGAAGAAAGGTGAAAATTAGGGTGTTTTTTACCCTTTTGGAGGATCAAACTAACTCCAAATGACCTGAAAATTGATGAGAATGTTGTACTTGAGCTGAGGATTCCAAAAATGCAAATATTTCCTCCTGAGGATGCCTGAGATGAAAGCGTAGCGCCAAGGGTGTTGCGCTTTCAGGCCTCAAAATTAGCAAAAAACCAAATTTTGTCAAAATTTTCCCAAAATTGGTGGATATCCTCCTTATGGGGTTTGGGAGGCCTGTAGAGAATCTTTAGCCATTATTCCAAGGTTTTCTTGTTCATTTTCCTCCTTCAGTGATTTTATTTCGGCAAGGGCTCCTTTGAGTTTAACCTTTGCAATTTGATTTTGCAATGCATAGTGTTTGGTCATCTTCTTTTGGAGGTCAAGGTCCCTCTTTGCCTTCTTCAGCTGCTTGTTTTAATTCTTATAATACTCAATGTTATACATTGTCATGCCAAGGCATCTTTCTAGATCCCTAATTTCTACATCTTTGCTTTGGAGCAGTGTGCTAGTGGCCCTCTCCTTGTCTTCATTTTCACTGTCAAGGTCACAAATGTCAAATTATTGTTCAAGCTCCTGCTTACCTTTCTTAACTTTTTTCACATTTTATTTTCATTTATCTAGCTACTTGGTAGAAGTGGAAGGTGTGGCCCCTTGCCTTTTAGAGGCAGAAAACACATGCCTTTCTCCTCTCTGCTATGTCAATGGAAGAGGTTTGTATGTGATCTTTTTGGTGTCTTCCTCATTGTTGTAATACTTGTTGCTATCATAAAAATATTCATTTTCATCACTATTATCTCAGCTTCACTGATATTCTGGTCCTTGGTGTCATTGTTGTCATTTTCATCATTATTGTCATCAGTCATCATGTTTTTTGCTTCATCGTTGTCCTCTTTTTTTCCAACATCATCACTGCCCCGATTACCACTAGGAACCTCACTGTTTTTATGGTTGTTATGACTTTTGTCATGACTGTCATGATTGTCTTGTTCTTCATTGATGCTTGCTTCATTTGTTTCTATGTTGTCTTCAGGCTCTTCATTTTCTTCATTGTTATCATCTTCATTTTGGCTGCTCTCTTCATCTTTTCCCTCATCTCTATCATGACTATGAGCCTCACTGTTCTGACTATCATTAGGGCTCTTAGTCTCACTACTATCCTTAAGATCATCCTTTGTTTCTTTATCACTTGCCTCATATTCATTATCATCTACCTCCATATATTCTGCTTCATTGCTGACCTCTTCTTCATCACTTTTTAATCCATTTCCACTATCAGCGTCCTCATTTTCTTCATTTTTATCATCTCCCTCTGTTTCCATGTTTTCTGCTTCCTTTTGGCTTGACTCATCATCACCCTCATTGTCATGGTCTGATTCATTGTCACCCTCATTCTCATGGTCACTTGCTTTTTCACTGCCACTTCCTTCTTGATCTGATGCATTAGGAGAAGATGAGGAAGGGAGGTTTTCTTGAGGAGAGGATACTTGTGTAGATGATGAGGCATGATCAGTGGGAGGTGATGGAGGAGTAGAGGGAGGAGGATGAGATGATGAGGGTAAATTTGGCTGATGATGGGGTTGTGGGCTTGAAAACACTTCATGAGCTATGAACACCTCCCAAGGTATGCCTTTTTTCTCCAACTGATGTAGCACAACCATTTTGATTAAGTATTGGTGGAAAAAACTTTGCATTTTCTGGGAATAGTTATTCTTTTGGACAACAAAAGACATCTTGTCAATACTCCTATAGAGGTAGTAGGGTAAATGAAGCATTTTGACCCTAGTGAAGTGCATGAGTAATCTGATATGATAGGAGTAGAGTCTAGAGTACCTTCCCTCATAGGTAAAATATTTCATGATGACCCTCATCAAGGGTGCATACCTCTCCAGCAAGTGTGAGAAAGGGAAAATAGTCTTGCAGCCTTTTTTGTATCTGGGTTTAAGAAATGGTTCATAGTATCTCATGTATAACTTTGCTCTTTTGAACCACTTTTCACCAAAATTGGGTATGCTTGTAGCACTATAAATGGCATCTGATGACAGCTCAAAATCTACCCCTACAAGATTCACTTGTTTATTGTGTAGGTTGAGGATGAACGACCTAATGAGCTCAGGGTGACTTTGCACTTCATTAGGGGAATTTTGAGTTCTAAAATGGGCCTCATAAGAAAAATGTACAACAAAAATAAACTTTATAACAACCAATAGGATTCAAGATGATGATGTCATCCATAATGGATGATTCACCATTTTTGGAGTAAAAAAGTAAAAATGTTAAAAAATAATAAAATAATAAAACTACTTTTTCATCTTGTATTTTAAACTTATCTCCCAAACTTTTTACTCAAATTTCGAGCAAGAGTACTCGTTGGATGCGGAATTTAATTCCTCATCCAAGGAGTACCCATGTTGCATACTTTCGATGAACTCTTCTACACGAAAAATGAGAAATACATAAACAAACATGATTGTAATCACGTTTTTTTATGTATTTTCTCATTTTCGTGTGGTGGGACCCATCGATATTACGGCATCGTTCTTCTGGATGGAAATAAATTCCATCAGCAGAAATGCTCATATCCATTGAAACTGATGCTTTGGGAGATAAGTTGAAAATATGAATTGAAAAAGTAGTTTTTTCATTTTTCCCTCTAAAATTTGATGATGTCATCAAATCTGATTAGATTTTTTCCACTATTATTTTATAATTTCCTTAGGAGGCCCATTTTAGACCTCAAAATTCCCCTAATGGTTGGACCTTTTCACAAAACTGGAAACACCCTACATTTTGAAAGAACGTGATGATCATAGGAGAGGATTGAAGCTCTAAAGTGTCTTGGGGTCCAAACCTATTAACTTTCCCACCTTTGTTCTTTTTCCTCATAGGCACTTGGCCTCCTCCACTGCTAACACTCCCTCCTTCTTCTGACATTTCGATCACTGTTATCTTTAAACAACCTTAGGTCTGCTTGTGAAACTTAGTAGGAGGAGTGAAATGAAATGATGGTGAAAGGTAGTTTTTGTAGGTGAGTGAGAGGGAGGTGTAGGTGTATGATTGCTTCCCCTTAAGCATTGGTGAAGGGTTAAATCCAACTTACTATAATTACCCTAATTCACACCTTTCTTAACTGATTAAATTCTTGTTTGGAGGTCAAAACAGGGTTTTTGTCATTAGGACTTAGGGTTTCTAGTCATTAGGGTTTGGTCAATTCCCTTAATCATAAAATCATCAAATTCACTGGAGAAGAAGGAAAAACATCCACCCACCAACTTTTGGTGTCTTTGCAGGTCCTTGGATGCAGCTTGGAGGTGCTCTTTTATGGATTTTTTGACAATTTCCAAGTGAAGGAGCGTTTATGGCGAAGGCGCGGCCCCTGAACGCACAGTCGAGTCCCTTCTGCCCTACGCACAACGCATGCACGCGTTCCTGGGTGTCGGGCCTCCAGAGTGCAATGCCTAAACACGTTCAGGCCTATCGGGCTTCCCCAACACGCAGCGTTGGCCGCGTTCACTATGTCTGTCGAGAAGTTCTGGGTGAACTGGTAGCACTCGTTTGAACATGCAGCGTGTTCCCCTGAACACACAACGCATTGTAAATTTACACTGTGAAATCTCTCGAATGTGTAGCGCCTGCACGAACGCTCAACGTCAAGCAACTTGTTCAATTTTTCACTGAAACTCCCAAATTTTCCTCTTGGATGCTCTGGTTGTCTTTGTATGTGCACAATGAGTTGAGTGAAGGGTAAAAAAGGCCCTTTATAGTCTAGGGAGATATATTGAATTTAGAAAAACCCACTTTGCTAATGTTTTTTTTTAGCTTTTTTATCTTTCACTAACTTTTTGACATTTGTTGTGCAAGTGACTGGAAAAATTTTAAGTGGCTCCTTTTTCTCTTGATGGAAGCTTGCTGGAGAAATGAAATGGTCCTTCTTCAGCCTTGAGGGTTTGTTTCAATCATTTTGACATAGCAGAAAACAAAAAATTGCCTTCTCTATTATTTTGAAATCTAACATATCTTTTTAGCTCATTCAGTAATGGTAAGCTCTTTAAAACATTTTTGAGGGACCTGTCCTTACCTTAGCATTGTCAAAACCTATTTTTTCTTGCATTGTGAAGTTGAAATCATTTTTTTACCCCTTTTGACTTTTCTAAGTGTGGGTGACCTGAAAACATGGTTTCTTCCCTTCTCAATGATTTTCTTGAGGCATGATAAATCCATCATTGACAAGTACCATAGTCTTCACAATCATGTACGCTATCTCCTCTTTTGGCCACTTTTGATTCGCAGGTGCCATGACATATTTATTTAGCCCTTTTTGATGTTCTTGGAGTTTGACACATTCAGTGATAAAACAGCAACCTCATGATCAACTTGGCTTTCCATCTTGAAACTCAACCCTATGCTTTTATTCCTTTGATCATTGAGTGAAAATGACTGAAAATGAAGGCTTGAACTTCCTTATACTGATACTCTTTGCATTCTTTCCCTTTGAGGCAGTGAAACATTTTACCTTGGCAAACTCTGGAAGTCACCTACAACAGTCTCTTCAAACTTTCTTTCTGCTTTCATCATGGAGGCCCATCATCTTCATTTCACCTCCTTTGACTATATTTCCAAAACCTTAGGTTTCTGGGCTGCTTGAGAAAAATCGTTAGTGTTGTCTTCTAAGTTCTCTATAGCCCTTTCAAGTTCATTCATTTATGTCCAGTTCACCTCACCTTTTTGCCTTTTTTATCTATGATTTATAAAAATCTTCAATTCATGGTTGGTTGTACTGGTGTGCCTCTAGCCATGTGATTTGTTACATTGGCTCCTTGCTTGGCACACTATTGGCCCAATCAGTCTTAGGAACCCTAAATTTTCTTGAAAAAAAGCTACTTCCTCCTCCATTTTCTTTTGTATATGTTTAATGAGGAGTAGGCATCTTACCTTACCAATTTTCCTATTGATAGTCACCTTGACACTCCTGCAGAAATGTCAAAATGAACAGTTGCCTTTTGCAGAACTTGAACTTGATAAGGTGGTCTTCCTTGGAGATTTTTCTGATCTATCTTGGACAAACAGGTGTTGACCTTCTTTCACATTTGATTCAGCTTCTAGCACATGAAAAATAGTGATATAGAACACCAAATATAACCCTACAACCTATGAAACCCTAATGACTTGGTGGAAAACTCCTTTGACTTGGTCTTTGACTGAAAGCTTGACTTGAGGTCTTCAAGTATGAAAAACAGAGTTTTTGACAAATTGATGTATTGAAGGTCCAAACTCCAATGTACTTGATTTATCTAAAGAGCCTTCAGAGATATTTTTGAGACCATCAATGCTTGAGGCATCTGGTGAACATAAGAAGGAGTAGGTTTTTTGGTAATCCTAGATGGCAAATGGAGGGGTGAGGCAAAGGCAAAACAGAGTGTTGAGGTTATGGGTGGGAAAATAGGATAAAGATGAGTGGCATGAGCCTATGAGGGCTCTTTTAGGAGTGGTAGTCTAACCAGGGAATGGCAGAGTAGCAAAATAGTGACAAATTTGTTTCAAAGATAATGAAGGCAATGAGATTTCTAAAACTCACAATATTCATGAATCTTGTTTTTAGAAATCTAGGACCAATATATATTCATCTACAGATAGTAAAAATTATGGATGACTAATAGGATTCATCCGAAGGATGAACTTACAGATCAAGCATATGTTATCCTCCTCAATCTTGTTAAAAAATAAATAAGTATTGACCAAAAATGGTTGGGGAAATTGGGAAAACATGGTACTTAACCTATTAATGGAAATAAGTCACTCTTGAACATGAAACTCCTCCATTTCATCTTCGTGGTTTTTGGATAGGGAAATATGATTGTCTTTTGGTTCATCACACCATATTAAATCCTCTGCTTTTGGTTTTGGGTCAATGCCGCAAACTTCATTCAGTGTCGCTGATATGTTCAAGAGAAGTCGTTCAGTTGATATCTACTATGATACTCTTAAGTCTTCATTCCATGTCTGTCATTCCTGAAAATTTCCTCATCAGCATCATCTTGTCTCAAATCATGATACTCGTTTCGTGTCATTGATGGGGATACATCAAGGCCCTCCTGTGATGGGTCACTTCCTGTCAACATTAGCTCATTATCCATAAGTTGACTCAGAAACTCTTCCTTTAGTACCTTGGGACTTGTATACATCAATGGAAAGTTTCCTCGCTCTCGAAGATAGTTTTTCATCGTAGGCCTTCGACCAAAATATTTTGTGTGGTGTTTGACTTCAACTCATTCATTCACACCGTACAAATTGTATAGTATTACCTTGAGATCTATCACCATTATCGGTGGTTTCTCTCGCGTATGTTAATGGATTAAATTATTCGTTGGTAATCATATGGTATCTTCCATGTTCAACTCTCACTCCTTTATTCTCATGGTTAGACTCATACATTGGGCGATCGAGTGAACAAGTTAGAAGACCCCAAATTTAGAACCATCCATCTGAGTTGTGCTTTTGGGATTAATGCAAGATTACAAAGCATGATGTCTATTATCATACATACAATCACCCAATCATGGATCCACACTTTGACATTAGTGGACACGACTTCTTAATGTTAGCTTATGTGTTGAGGATGGGTATGCGTCCCTCAACAAAAGATATCACGATTAAAATGTATTGTAACAAATAATGGTCTCGGCCAATTATTCTTAATCCAAACTTGTCACAAGGTAAATCCCTTCAATCATCAGCCATTGTTTCTGACTTTTTTCTTTAAGGGGCAATCTGGTATAGGCCATTTTGTTGCATCTGGTCAATAGGACTACAAACCGAATCAATCACCATTTGTGAACATGTTTTCATCATCCCTACACAAAGCCCTAAGCATGACCTTTCCAAGTAATTGAGTTTCTGGGTCTAGCTACCAAAAATCAAAGCTTTTAAGCCCCAGTGCACCCTACCCCTTTAGAGACCTGCGTTCAGCAACAAGTTGCTCCTTTTTGCACCAACGTTGATTAACAACAGTTTTATCTTTGCTTGGGGTGTGATGATTCTTGAAGTTCAGGAAAATTAAAAAGGATCTTGAAGCTTCCTCTTCCAGAAGCTTGCAAGGATTTTTTTAACCATTTACCTTTGATTAGAAGCTCGAACCCTATCTGATCCTACCTTGTAAATTTCACCTCTTATCCCTTGAGATCATCCTCCCATCTTAAGTGGATCTCAAGCCTAGATTGGTAAATGGATAAGAATTCCTAAACTACCATCCCTCATCCTATAAATTAACTTCCATCTACAACATCAGGGTTGGCTTTTGGAGACTGGTCATGCCCTCATGTTGTTGCCTTAAATCTAAGAGAGTCATTATCTTCATGCATTAGGGTGACATTAAGGTGTTCTTTGTGACAAGGAAAGACAAGTCAACTTGGGGATATCTCTACAAGATCAACTAATATTCTTTGTTGTAAACTCTCTCATATTTCTATTAATACAAAGAGTCTATATTTTCCTATATTTGTTATGTTACATTTGCATTCATGTATTTCAATCTTTCATTGATCCATTGAATTATGCTATGTAGATGTTGTGGATCTTTGCCTCGATATGAACGTATGTGCAAGTTCTAATTATAGGAATCATAGCTACGATTGGAGTTTACAAGTTGGGAGAAAAGTAAAGCTAGCGAAATAATCCAAATAAGCCACTTTCCCATTCTTCAATTTCTATAAGGGAAACTCTATATTCTTTTCTTTCTGTAGTTCTAGACCAGTCCACTAGGTATATGGAAGATACTTTTGTCTGCAATCATAAATTTTGCATAACAAATAGGATATTTGACCCTTTACCATGACACATGACAACTTTTTCAACCTTGCTTCAATTCAATTCAATTTGAAAGAACAATACTCTCATCTTGAATCATCAAGCCCATAAAAGTTAACTACTTCAATTTAGTTCATTCATATTTCGAGAATTGCTTTCATTATAGTGCCAAAGAGTGTTGATCCCATTATGCTTTGATATGTGGCATGCGTTTAGGGTTTAAAAGTGTTGAGCATGGTATGCACTTTGGCAAAACCTCTTAAAACTCTAATTTATGCTTATGTTTAACTAGATTTCAATGTATTGGGTTAGCATGCAACCCAATGTATTAATTATATATTATAGAAAATCAATTGATTATTAGAAGTGTGTGTACTTATGGGTCTTCTTGTGGACCCAAGTATCTGTTAGCTTGGTTTTGTTTGTAGTTCATACTATCTCTTTTTATTGAAAATGTAATTCTAAGTAAGGGCTTTTGTAATATTGTCTCCCAGACTACAAGATATTTATTGGCATTGTCACTATGAGTGATATTTTTGTTAGAAAAATGCAATAGCTCTTTGGTGTTCTATTATAGCGTAAAGGTCTAAATGTAATTAAATTAACTAAGAATAATATGCTAGAATTTGTCATTACTTGGGGTGTTTTATGTGTTCAATATAACACTAAAGATATAATAAATAACACAAGATATGTGCAAAATATAAGTTCTCATTTTGTTAATAAATATTCACAAAAATAGTGGAAGACACTAAGGGAGCAAAGAAAATAAAGTGCCCAGACACAAGCCTATAGTACAATGTGATGGGGGTAAGGTTTCTACTAGAAAATTGTTTGAAGGGTAGAAGATCAATGAAAGGAATTAGAAACATCCCAAGTCATAGCTCCAATCCATTAAAATCATAAGCATCATGCCAAAGGTAGGAGATGAAAGGAATCCAATACTTAAGAGTCATTGGCATAAATTCCCTCCAGTCATGCCATGTAAGAATATTTATTCATCCAAAAATCACAGTACAAGGAACCCTAAAGAAGAGCAAGGAATCCTCATTAAATACAAAATACCTACCAAAACATAATCAACTCTTAAGTTAGCACAAGTGAGGCTGGGCCAAAAAGGTGGCCCAAACAAATGCAAGGTTGAGGTTGTTATGTACACAATGGGATATAAGAAAATGATAGAACTCATCCAAATGCACCAATGCAACCATAAAGATCCATGTAGGCAATATGCCTCAATTCAAAGAGGAGAATAATAATATACACAAGACAATGTGTTTATAAAGGTAGAGGTCTTAGGTGGGCTTTAGGTCCTATATGTGGTCTAAATTTTTCCATGCAACCTTGTTGAAAGTAGATTTAGTGACTAATTTTGATGTGGTTAATAAATGTCCCCGTGCATGTTTATGTGGTGATTAATGAGTCAACATGCCTAGTTGGATTTAACATCAAAAAATTATCATAAATTTTTCATTAGTTCAAGTCAACTTGTTTGTATGGAAACAACCTCCAACAATGATGATATATTGTATGGTTAAGAATTTGATGTTCTAAATGATAATGGATATGGTGGTAATAAGTGTAAGAGATGGTTGTCCCTTGGAGGCCCATTAATGAGAAGACTATAGATTGTGATTAAGATTGTCCTATTTATAGATCAACAATTGATGAAGTTGGGGTTGAATAACCTTGTATTTAGTTGCTTCATGAACTTATAGACATTGAAGCATGTTAATGTTATAAGTTGGATTATGAAGTTGAACTCCTTTTACGTGTGGATTAAGCATTGCATTGAATTTCTACAAGAAGGTTGCCATTTGATGTAGTATCATTTAGGTTTACCCATTATTATTCTAAAAAGAAGATATCCAATTTTGAAGTCTAGTAGTTCCAAAAATAAGCCATCTAAAGTAATTGTTTTCTTCCAAAAAATTCTTAAGAGGTTGGTGGTCAAAAGTTTTCCTTTGAAGGACAACTCTAAAGCAAGGTGAGGCATTAAAATTTGGTTAATGATCAAAGAGTATTTCAAAATAATGAGAGGATTCCAAAGCAAAGTATAGGAGGGTTGATGAAAGGAGGAAGAGGGTTCACCATGCTAGCTAAACATGGTGAGGGCTTGCAAAGGTGCAATAGACTAATTAGCCAAAGATCACACACAATGTATCCAATGCTAAAGGGGAGCATACTTTATAACTTAAAGAACAAATTGTCACGTAGCAATCAAAGGCATTAAATTGAGTTGTTAAAGGTTATTAAACAATGTCAAAAGTTGCATGGCCTTCTTTGGCAAGAAACATATTGACTTAGGTACCTACCTGCATAGATCCATCTTAACTCTGAATCTACCAAGTGTCGAGAGGGATCAAATCTCTCAAGATGCAAACCTCTTTTTGAGGGCAAAACTTGAGGAAATGTTTTCACCTTGAGAAATTTGATTCCTCTTGGTGCTTGCTAGATCCGGAGTTAGGATGGATCCATGTTGATTCTTAACAACATTATTTATATTACTATAAATTTCACATCTCTATATATAGTAATATTCTTATTTTTTATTTTATTAAAACTCTAATAATACATATAGTTACATATATATGTGCTTGCCATTTTTCTTTCAAAAATTTTGATGTGATATGCATAGCATTGACTTTATATATATATATATATAGAAGAGAGAGAGAGAGAGAGGGAGGTTTTTATATACTTATCAATTAAATTTATTAAAGTTTTATATGTTTATTAATTATATATTATCCCCGGATCTAGGTTTACCATTGAATGTTGGACTCTGTTAGAGATCGCATGACAAACCTCAAGCCAACAATTAATTCTAAGTCCGAGTGGTGGCCATGCACCATGGAGTGCATTCAATGGATATCAGTTGTTGCTATTTGAGGCTGTCCAAAACATTCCCTCCAGTTCTTGCACAAGATCTATTTTTAGCTCTGGCTTATTCACCTGTACATTCATTCTCTCCATAATTCCTTCCTACAAGCAGCAAGCTCGGATGAGGGAAGCAACACAATTGTGTACAAAACCACCAAACTCCATCTCACTAGGCAACATTGAACAAAGCAAGTAGGTATGGTCCACGAATGTGGTAGAGCACGATGTGGAGGCAAAGTGTGAGGGCTACCACCCCTCCCTCCTTGGCATGGCCAAGAGGAGGAGCTCTTCGACCAGGGCATTCCACCCCACATTCACCGTCTAGTTGTAGAAATGGAAGCGGAGGAGCATCAATGTTTGGGAGATGGACACTGGGCAATGAGAAATCTACTAGCGCACCACCTGTGGACCATGGAAGAAGGCAGGGAAGGATCCATTCATAGTATGGGGGAGGTTAGCACCAATCTCAACCACACTTATCTCTCTCTGCGAAATCGTTCAAGAAAAATAGGCATCGAGTTTCCTCCCATCCCTCAAACTCCAACATCTACCAATTCAAAGGAGAGTACAGCTGCAATAGACTCTTCTATCCAGCAGGCCATCCCCCCTAACCATGTCCCTCTAGTGGCACAAAAAAAGGATAAAGGCCATGCAAAATGCAATGGTTCCCTATCCAGTAAGAAGCCTGAACCAAAGGATGACAATCAACCCCAGAATCCCACTAGCGTCACCCAAGCCACCAAAGTAGAATC
The DNA here is from genome assembly GCA_034641835.2 of Pinus albicaulis. Taxonomy (NCBI): domain Eukaryota; kingdom Viridiplantae; phylum Streptophyta; class Pinopsida; order Pinales; family Pinaceae; genus Pinus; species Pinus albicaulis. The sequence goes on from CM076575.1 coordinate 323,464,625, forward strand.
CTCTCAGCTTGACACAAGCTATCATGGTTATGTATTTAAATGGGAGCATCCTCCCTGGCTACTAGAAGGATACGATGATCCTTTTGCCTACCTGGACATGCTCGAGTAGGAAAAAAAAACAAAGCCAAGTAACGCCAGCCTCAAGAAAATCTAGTGTCAAGCAATCAACATGACCAAGTTTCTCATTAGGCTATACATGCCTCTATTTTTTCTCAATTTCCATAATTATCTTAGTTTTTCTAGTCAATCTAGACAACAACATTTTTGTATTGTATATGTTCTAAATTGTCTCAAATTTTCACATGCATTCTCCAAGGGATCATCTGGTTTCCCTTCTAATAAGGAAGATGATCCATCATCGGTGCATTTCAAAGCAAAACAGGCACTTCGCAGACATCTCTTGTCTGAACGCAAGCTTCTACAGTTCACCTTAGCGTATACTCTATGTAAATCATTTTTGGCAATAACGTATACTCTATGTAAATCATTTTTGGTAATATTAAGTTGTTTGCTTGCTTATAAAAAACATTATATATTTTGAAATATAATTTTTAAAACATTTGTTATTTACCATTTGTATTACTTTTTACTTTATGTTATGTTTTATTAGTAATATTTTTTATTGAATGCTTCATCTAACTGACACTACAACATTTTCCCCATACTCTATACACAACAAATATTAGCAAGGGTAGGCCAAAAATAACCCGGCCTTGTGATCTTTTGGGCAATTACATGACCCCAGAAATAATGACCACACATTGCACTATGCCATTTACAATGTAGAGCTTGGGCTTCGTCAAGACCTAGGCAATGGAGAAGAAGTCCTTCAAAGAGAGACCAATTATAATGGAATGACTAGTGCTAGACATACTCCATGTTTCTCTTGGGAGCTCATACCATGTTTGTAGTCACCCAAAGACAATTAGCACAAAATTTCCTTAAATCACAAATGGTGGTCAATGTTCCATCAATGTTAAGGACAAAACTATTCAAGGGTCATCTAAAAAGGATTATCTCAAAACAATGACAAATAAGCATCCACAATTTATTGTCATAACAATACTAATTTAATCAAAATTTTAAAAGGAAGAAAATCCAACAACCAAATCAACCCATCAAATCCATTTTGCTAAGGATGTAGCAAAGGGGATTAGATCAAATAAAAACCGGTACCATATGATTCATCAAGTCCCAATGTCGTGAGAGGGTATTCAAAAAATTCTTGAAGGTGTACTTGGATGGTGTTATATTAGAGAAGCTTGATAATAAAAAGTATCCCAAAAAAACACTGAACTAAGTTTTTTCTTTATTTTCTTGTATCATCATTATCTTTTAAGAAGGAACTTGGGTTTTTTTCTCATTTTCTTCTTTATCCTCGTCATCTTGAAAAGGAAAAGGGTTAAAATTTGGACTTATTTTTCCATCTTAGAGATATGGAAATGTTTGTGAAGAGCATTTCAACAAGCAAAGTTTGGCATTTGTCTCACAACACCAATATACTTTATGTAGCAACAACACATTCATCCAAGCAATGGTGTTGTCCATGAATAAGTTGTGTCAAAGTGTAAAATTGTTGAAGGGGCACATGCAAAGTGGTGATTGCTAAGGATTAGAAAAGTTAGATTTGGTTTAAGTTGTGTCAAAGTGTAAATTTGTTGAAGAGGCATGTGCAAAGTGGTAATTGCTAAAGATTAGAAAAGTTAGATTTCAAACCAATAGATGCAACATAATACATATCCTCATGGAAATAGAGGTTAAAAATAAAAGTAAAAAAACAATAAGTTGAGGGTGGTGTTTGTCTCTTAAAATCTTTCTAATTCTTTCTCTAATTTATATCATTATTTTTCTTCACAGTAAACTCTTACTCAACATATAACTTATAATTCTGAAAATAAAAATTATTTTAATGTGACATTTCTTTTCCATTCACTAAAAATTTATAACTTATAATTCTAAAAATAAAAATTATTTTAATGTAATATTTCTTTTCCATTCACGAAAAAATTAAATTTTTAAAATTAGTAATTTTTATTACATACAATAACCCAGAACTAACATAGTAGAATTTGGTTGTATTTATTCCCATAACGGACAGTCTCAATGCAAAAGTATTAGGTGGATTTCTCCTTATACTCACTTGAATGTGTGGGATCTTTGATTTGCACCATTTGATGTGTATTTTCACAAATAATGAGTACCAGAATAGGAAGTACTAATAGCAGTAACAGGTGTCTTTCTTTCATTTAAAATTCGATTGTGGTAAACTCAAACCAAACCAGAAAAGATCAGCTAAAATAGTAAATGTATACTAACTTGAGTGTGTTGGATCTTTGATTTGCACCATTTGACGTGTATTTTCACAAATAATGAGTACCGGAATAGTAAGTACTAATAGCAGTAACAGGCGTCTTTCTTTTATTTAGAATTCGATGGGGGGAAACTCATACCAAACTAGAAAAAATCAGCTAAAATAGTAAATGTATATGCAGTTTTCATTAAATTATAATTATCCTTTACAAATTAAAAATTTCCCTTTCTGGTCTTTTGCAAATGATTTGATGAATTGAAAGAACACATCTAGATATTTAATCTCAAGGTACGAGTACAAAACCCTTCCCAGAACACAGGAGACATTTTTCCATTGGAAACTTTACCTCTCAATCTTTTGAAGTCATCCAGATCATCCATGGTAACTATAGTCTATGGTCAGGATTTTGATCATATATTGTTAAGCTGGTCTGTGTTATTAAGTTGCACATATCTCACCTCTAATATCTAGTTCTGTATAATTGGTACAAGTGGAACTCTAATACAGAATTTAGGTTGCATATAAGCATGAATTTTTCAGGACCTTTTTTATTTAACCATGTTTAACTTTACCAGAAAACAGTATCTGCCAAATGGAGGCCATATTGATAATGCATTTACATGTATTGAATCTGAGATGAATTGGAAAAAATAGGGAAAAAAAGACCAAAAACTTGAAGCCAGCATTCCTTCCCCGGAGTTGTAAAAAAATGACTGCAGGGGAGAAGCCAGAGAAAAATCACCATTCTCTACCATCGATCCTTTTCAAATACACCTTGGATATACATTCATTCATAACAATATACAAATTCAATCAACCTTCACCTTGATTCCCGCCCTTCTCAATCTTCATCGATCCAATCACCATAGATTCTGGTAATTTTCGTAGGCCATTTCCGTTTCGCTAAACCCTTCTTAGCTTGTTGCGCCTGACTTGGGCTGCTGTTGATTTCCATTGGCTTTTCAAGGGGCCCCACAAAAACGTTCTTGGCTCTGAAGTTATCCACACTTTTGACAAAAGCCACATTCTGGGTTTGGGGTTTCGGAGCACCCCCTCCCTGTTTAAATACAGATTGAGATTTCAAGTTAGAAATGTTGTGTTTCCAATCCGATGTTGCAGAGTCTCCCTTCTTTAAACCCTCGACGCTCTCCGCAAGTTTCCGAGGCTCTGTACAAACAAACCCCCGCTAGAAAGGTATAAAGATATCTGCCATGGATTCTTTATTTCAACTTTCATGTAATTCATGCAAAAATAAGATGAAAAGGACAAGCTTACCGTGAGGATAACGGCAATGGTCTCCAAACGAGCAGGTGCCTGTTGCCTCCCACTGATAACAGTACGGCTTCTTATAAGTCGGTCTCTGCGAAACACCCTCACTGCTGCCACTCGTTGTGGCGACATTTATCACGTCGCTATCCCTCGTCACCGAATCGTTTCCACGGGGTTTCTTCGAATTCCGAGTTCTGTGAATTTCCCGCTCATCTCGGACACCAATTCGCTGAAAATTTGGGATAGGCTGCCTCAGTTCTTCTCTTGCGTGGGCGTATCTGCAGGGTTTGAAATGGCACTTGCCTAGCCTGAACTTGATGCACATCTCAGTTTTGTGGGCAACCACAGGGCGTCTTTCTGCAGCAGGACCGCCATGGCGGATATCTGTCCTTCTTTGGCCCTCGAATTCATTGTCCCTTCCCTCTGAATTCTCAGATCTTCCTCGTTCTAGCTGGCGTTCCATTAATCTCTATGGCAAAACCCCCGGGCCAAAATGCATGCAAAATGTTTGACAAAACCGCTCAATGAAAAGGAAAATGCAGTTCCCCGCCATGTAACTAAAATTTGTATCCGGTTTTATTTATATTATTTACCCCGAAAGCAAGCCCAGCGAGTCGACGGCCGATTTTCCCGGAGTTAATTTCAAAGTGAGGTTCTTGCGCTTTCGAAAACGCAAGTTTTTCATTACTTCTAATAACTAAATAGTGAGGTACATTGTTAGGATTCGATGGTAAAACACCCATTAAAAATATTGTCAATGATAAGAATTACAAATGTTCCCAAAAAAATATAAATTATAAATATATTTGAGAAATTGTGGTAAATTTTATTAAATATGATTAATGATAAGAAGTATAGATGGGCAAAGATGCAAACTAAAAATATTTTTTAATAAGTATTACATATGATTAAGAATAATAATTATAAATATATTATGGAAAATGGGAATAAATTTGAAAACATCACCGTGTTGTAGGGGAGTTGAGAATTTTTTATCATTATATTGATAACCTCTATCGTAATCATTTAACATGTTATTTAATGAATTTGACATCATAGTTATGTTTTTTAGAGAAGAAAAATCATAGGTTATCATATTAATAATAAGAAAACTAGTTACATAAGTTCAAATGAGCATGTAGTATCTTCGTCATTTCTAGATCAGAAAAATAATATAGAAAAACAGATTTCCGCTAAGAGAATTAGCCCATCATTACATATCCATCAAGTGTAAAAAGAAAATATCATCTAAACTATACATATATCATAACCCATATATCGTTCAGACATAAACTAATACAAAAAATTGCAAATTGGAAAATAGCATATTGGAAAATCATACAAATGGAAACAACCCAACATTTTGCAGCACGCCATGACATAGAATGTTGCAGTGAATTCTTCCAAGCATTGAAGTGAGGCCCTTTTTTGATAAGGCATCTGCATATGAGTTACTTTCCCTGAAAACATGCTCAAATGGTATACTTTGAAAATGTGTGTTCAATATACCAATATGACGCATCTAGTTGGACAGAAGAGGAGGGGCAAGGGAAGACCTGCCATTGATCCAATCTATTACAACCTGTGAATAGCAAAAAATATGAAGATTTGATATTAAGCCTATTTTCACAATATAAGAGCCCCCACATTGCAAGCACATTTGCCCTTGTGTTTGTCTCAACGCCACAACTCCAATAAAAGTGATACTGGAATACCTGTGATACCTTGACGAGAACACCACACCTACATCGCCCACATTAGGTAGCCCCATCAAAAAAACCTGCCGAAAAATATGTATTTTGACCACCAACCAAGGATCTATGTGGCTTTTCCTTGCAAATTTCCCATCCATATTCTCTACATAGAGCACAAATCTTATCGCTAATACGAACAATGTCCAAAGGATATTCCTCAAAAATCAAATCATTTCTACCCTTCCATATGCCCCAAATAATTAAAAAAGGAAGAGTCTAATGCTCTCTACAGTGAAGCATCCACCATTTGAAACACTCCTCCATAGATATAAAATACCATCACGCTTTTAAATTTAAAACCAGAAAAACTTGGACCCACATGGCAGCGGCAAAGGGACATTGAATGAAAAGATGGAACACATTTTCAATAGCACCCTTACATAAATAGCACCTCTTGAAACCTTCAAAACCTCTCTTACACAGATTTTCCCAAGTGAGGATCTTCTTTTTCCATAGGCCATCCAAAAATTTAAATCTTTAAAGGCTTACTCCAAGACCAAAAATTCCTAAACCAACATAATTCCTCTGGTACTTGTAGTGAGAGTAATATGATTGTATATCTCTAAGACCAATAATTGTCCTTGACAAAGGACACCATTCCACCTAAGATTATCATCACCATCACTAGGAGTAATCCCCACCATTTGTAATTCCGATATGTAACACTCCCATATTGCAACACTTGCACCATACAGGCCCTACAGGCCCACCACCCTGACACCCTTCCATATGGTATAAAACTACATCAAATCATAATTATCTTCTCGGATCTGAGATAAGAAAAAAAATGACCTTGACATGTAATAATTTGGTAACAACATTAGACAAGATGTGATCTCCTTGCATGCCATGGGTGGTATCAATCCCCACTAAAACCTTTGAGCCATTCCCAATCTTCTAATGAAGATTTCCAAATAGCCACTATTTTGTCTTCATAAAACCATTCCAAATGTATGAAACATTTCCATTGGGAAACTCTCCAAACCTGAACCATTCCAAAAGAGACAATTTTTCATATACTTTTCTTTTAAAATCGCCTTCCAAATACCACAACCAAATATGGCTCTCCAAAAGCTTTTTGTCATGAGAGCCCACTCAAAAATATTGATATCTTTTAATCCTCAACCACCATAATCCTTCAGTTTTTTAACATCATCCAGAGGGGCCAAATGAATTTTTTTCCCACCCTTTTCTGTAGACCAAATGAAATTTCCAATACTAGGCTTGAATTTTTGAATGATTTGGATGGCCAACATGAATAAATGCATCAAATAAACTAACATGTTCTGTAGCGCCGACTACACAAGAATCAATTTTCCACCCAAGGTCGTCCATTTGTGAACCTAGTGAGACAACCTACACTCGATTTGTTAATAAGCCACTGTCAATCCATGATACAATAGTTGTTTGGCTTCATTTTGAATCCAAGGTAGGTGAATCCTTCTCTAAGAGAATATGATCCAACCCCAAAGATGTTTGCAATATATGCTATTATGTATCATTTTTCGGAAGCATGGATAAGTAGAGATTTAAGATTATTCATGAATAATACGAAAGCTTTTCCAAATTTAGAAATTGTGAGAAAAAATTTCTTCCATCACATCGATACCCGACCAAAAAGGAGCACATCTTTAACAAACATTAGTTGAGTGACAGAAACATTCATTATGACTCGAAGACCTACAAATCGACCACCAATTATTTGCTCCAATATTTTCCTGCTCAACCCATCAATAACCAACAAAAACAGAAAAAGAGATAAAGAATATCCCTGACGAAGTCCCCTATAAGCCCTGAAAAAATTTGATAGAACATTGTTAATTAGAACCACATAATTTATTATGGAAACATAATCCATAATCTAATCTATGATTCCAATAGATATCCCTATCTTGAACACAATCATAAGGAAAATCCAATCTACATAATCATAGGCCTTGTGACGTAGATCCAAATTTAAAACAATAACCTCCTTTTAAGGAGTTTTTATCAAGTGGATTCACTCCTAAGCGATAGCCATAGCATCTTGAATATGATAATTCCATAAGAAACCAAACTGCTCCATAGAAATATAGGCATATAATTTTCCCTTCACACGATTTTCAATAATTTTAGAATTAAATTAATATGGAATGTTGCACAAAGAATGGGATGGAAATCTCGAAAAGTGGAAGGACGGGGAGACTTAGGGATAAGAGTTGTGAATTTCACATTGATCACTCCTTAAACATTCTGAGCATGTCTACATTCCTTGTCCATATTTAGTAACTCACCACCCATAATATCCAAAAAAAAAATGAATGAATATCTGACTCTCCACCCATCTGGACCAGGGCATTTGTCCTTGGAAAAAGATCTAAGGATAGAGGAAATCTCCTTCATCGAGATCGACTTTTCAATTTCTAAATTATCTGCCTCCATGAACATCAATGGATATGTTTCAATATATTTCAAATGATTACCAATGTCCACTCCCTCTCACTCCTAGAAAAGACCTCCAAAATATGTAATCATCGCCCTATGCATGTCCCAATGTGAGTGAATTTTTCACCTAAAATTGATTCAGTTTCCCAAATCATATTTATACTTCGGCGGTGGGAAGCATATTGTTGGAAAAATATGGAATTTATGTCCCTACACTTAATCCATATAACAAAAATCTTAAGTCACCACGCCTCTTTCTACAGTCTCAAAATGTGTCTTTTTCTCATTTCCAACTCCTTAATAATTTGATGATTATACAAAGATATAAAGCCTGTATCCCTTGGATTTCAGAGTTAAGCCATAGCCTCATCGATCTCCTTTAATTCATTTCTCTGCAAGATTTTTATATTTCCCTCCCAATAGTGAACCTTCTTTTTTAGATTTCGAAGTTTCAACACGACCACCTCCATCTAAGAAAGGCCATTAGTCTATGTAGCCAAAGACCACAAATCTTAGGCTACTTGATAGAAATTCGGCTCACATAACCACAACTAATTAAACTTAAAATGGATTCATGATTTCCATATCTGATCCCCATTCCATTGAAGAATGTTGGTAGCATGATCCGATAGATTTGCATGAGAAACCCAAGATCTCATAAATTCCAACCAGTCTAGAATATTTTCACACACCAAAAACTGATCCAACCTTTTTCCAATCTGTTTAGATAAAGCATGTCCATTTTTCCATTTGGGAGTGATGGGGCATGGTTGAATATCCACCAAAAAGATTTCGGCAAAAAGACCTTGAAAAAAAGTACCCATTAGATCCAATCTATTGCGTTGACTCCAATGCTCCTCACTAGAGGTCATAAGAGTCTTATCCTCGGACATGATCAAAGATCCAATTTTCATAATGCCACAAACATCCATTCTATGCCAAAAATACTATCGGTCATGGTAGGGTGCATAATTTTTTAGAAAATGGACTTGATGCATAGATACACAAATGAAGCCAGTTAACAAAATCCGCGCAAAGAATTTGAAAACCACAAAATCAACCCATATAGGGTCCCACATCGCAATCATGCCCCTAGATAAACCATTATAATTTGTTGACGCAAAATTCCATCCTAGACATAAATACAAGAAAAATAACTTGTCCTTTTCCCCAACAACCATTGTTTCCTAAAACAAGAGAATCATCATACTAACTGACTTAATTAAGCGTTGGAGGGATAATATTTTGGAGGCAACCTCCAAGCCTTGAATATTAATGGATGAAACTTACATGGGGGTGCCACGAACACAGATGCTTTAAGTGCCTAAGAAAGATCAAAATAAATGATAGAATCCTCGTGGATATCGATATCATCGAAATAGTCTAGGGTATTTCCACTGATCTATAGGCACCCTTCTAGCCCACGATCTCACCTCTACATTTGTTATGAATATTGACATTTATGGTAGATTTTGGACTAATAGCAGGCCTCGCAAGGGAAACACTCTCCTTATGGATAGTGAGAGGAAGTAGGTCCATAGAAGAGTTTCACATGAGAATATCGATGTCACTACCAATTGAATTGGCCAAGGAGGAGCTTGCTTGAAAAGACCCAAAAAGGATACTAGTATTATCATCCTAAAAAAAGGGACATCATGAACAAAGGGATCTTCCTCATTATAACCCCCCTCCATTTTTGAGACCCAATTTGGGTCAAGGAAAACAGGGGCATCTCTCGAAACAGGAGGGCTACAGATCTTAGAGGGTGAATAAGGGGCTAAAACTGGAATAGGATTTAATATTGATGAACAAAAAATAATACCAAAGCACACTATTGAGTTAATGAACCAAGGCTGATAATTTCAATAAAAAATGTCATCACCAAAGGATGGATTATCAATGGCATCTTCCTTATAGAAATGATCATCCAAACTGTAATGAGGGGATGTTTATGGAGATATGGAAATGTTACCTGGAATCGATGATCTCTCCTCATCACTAATTGGTGTATACACCATATCCAACTAATATGTATCCTTCGGATCTTTGTTGACCACACCCTAAAAACACCTTGAGCATTTTTCCAAAGCATGACTCGTTTGGTGTAACGCACTCGACCCCTTCATTTCACATTTGAGGAATGGGGTAACAATTTTTTTTTACTAATTCGGTGTGGGTCTAGGACCCCAAAACACCTTGAAATTTCAATTCAGAGTCCCCCCCCCAGAATCCGACCTTCCCGCTGACGTGTCATGACTCTAGGACCCTCAAAACGTATCAAACTCTCAAGTTGAGGTCCCCCTCAAAATCCAACCTTCTGGCTAACATGTCACGACTCTTGGACCCTCAAAATGTCTCGAATTCTCAAGTTTAGGTCCCTCCTAGAATTCGATATTGATTTTTGCAATGGTTATAGGCTTTCAGTATCCCGAGATGCCACATAACCCTCCATGCGCTATTCGTTGGTGTCCATGTGAGCCCCACAACCCCGACTCCTATATTATAATACTTATGAGTTAATGGCCCCAAGTGACTCGGTTCTCTATTAACTAGTGCACTATCAACTGACGATCCAAGTTACCTGTGGTTTCCTAGGACATTCAGTCATCCACATTTACGAGGTTTCTGACCTCTGAGGTTCTAACCATCACCTGGGTGACATCATACAGACGTCATCCACACCACATGTAGACCTACGAGAGGTTCACATGTCACACATATGTGGCTCCTTTGGGTACCCAAAACTCCCAAATTTCTTACCGCATGTCCTTCAAGATGTCATGTTGACGTCATCTCCACCTAACGATAAGTCACCATTTTTTTGGTTTAAGGAGAGTGAGGGATCCCTCAACAGCTAGGTTTACACTTGGGTTTTACTTAGTAAATAGGAGCCCTCGAACCTGGAACCCTATAAGGAATCATTCTCACAACACTCTGGGGTTTCGACCTCCCAAGCTTCCAGGGTGGCCAACTCTAGCAGCTTCCCCACCTAACAGATCCGAGTGATGAAAGAAGTGTTCGTTGTCGTCTCTCAAGAGAAGTAGAATTCCCTTTACAGTTGATTCCCAAGCTTTAAATTAAATTATATTCTGAGCTTCAGGCTCTATAAATTTTCTGCCCTGTCATTCTGACCAATCACATGAAGGTGAATCTGGTTCCACCAATTGGAAGCCTCCATTGACTAGGGTTTTAACTATCTAAAGGATAAGGTTATGCCAAAATTTCCTATAATTTCATGGCCTCACTCCTCTGTGTCGCAACAAGTCCTTCCTTCTCATCCCCTTCATAACTAGATCAAGGGACCTCAACTCTACATCATGTAGTTTCTTAGATGGATAGCTCTGTAACCTCCCCGACTACAAGCTTTGTCATCGCATAGGATTCTTTGAGCCAGTCTTGCCAATGATGGCTATATCTTAAGAATTTGGTAGACTCCTAGATACGCTTCACGATTTCATGATGATGCCCTTGGTTACTTAGGGTGATCTACGAAATTATCCATCCTGAGCTTGGGTGATATATTCTCCATTCCGTTCTTGGCCCATGAGTCTTCCCTTCCCACTGGGAGGGAATGCTACCCAAGGCAGCATAGGCACTCTTGCATCGTTTACCTACCACAGGCTTGGTGTGGACTCCTGAGAGGTTATGACCTCTCCTGCCACATGCCGACAATACTATACCTTATGTCGAGCCTACAACAACTCCATGGAACTACACAGATTGTTAGATGGACTCAAATCTGAGTGGGGTGGTCTCAGGATTATTCACAAGTCCTAAGAATCCCAGGATGGGATACATGGTAAATACTGGATGTGAACACCTTGATTGATCCTAGTAATTCGTTGACTGGTGAATGGTGGGATACATGGTAAAGCTTAGTGGTGGTACCTTTGATTGGGCCTATGAATCTCGGGTTGGTATACATTGTAAATACTAGAGGGTGGAGATCCTGTAGGCTTAGGAATCCCTTGACCGATAATGGTAGGATACATGGTAAATTCAAGAGGTTGAGACTGATAAATTCCTCATGGTTCAGGTGGAGAGATGTGGTGGAATCCATGCTTGTTTATGGATTAGTAATCCGATGAGGATTGTGGTAAAGCCTGGCTATATTGATGATGGTGAGGTGATTTAGCCTCTGGAAGCCCTGGTTGTTTCTTTTGGTTTTAAGTCCCACATTCATGCTTGGAATATGGCACGGAGGTGATTGGACGAAGAAAGATTTGGCTTAGCCAATCTATGGTCGGGTGGAATGTGGTAGTCCCATATCGGGTGGCTTTTGCATTCATCAATACGAATTTATCCTCCTTGGTATTTTATGTGCAAATATATTGGTTTAGATGTGGATTATATGTTTGTTGTATCCTTATTATTTGTATTGGTTATATGTTGGTTATGAGCATGTTTTATGACAGTGATGTTGTATGCCCCTCATCATGTTTTGATTTGTAAATGAATGAACAATCAATATATGATCTAATAGATGGTAATGCAGCTAATGATATAAGGCATCGGTGCTTCTTAGCAATTCTCATATAAGTATGAGACCCCTATGCTCAGATATGTTGTTTAAACCTGTATAATGCATATTTGTGACTTGTTTGACGAAATTCATGTCATGGCTAGTAGGGGTCTAGTCAATTCCTTGTTCAAGTAATTGAATTTGTATCATTATTTTATTATTACCTTGCAATCTTGGAAGTGGCATGGAGTTATGGGCATTGTCCTATGTATAAATTTATAGAAATTCTATACCAATGGATTCAGTTCGATCTTGTGATGTACTAAAACAAGATATTGAATCCTTCTACAATATTTGCGGAATATAAAACACAATCGCTCAATCAAATGCAAGTAAGATAAAGAAGTAAAACAATCACACAACACAAGATATTCTTGGGGAAAGCAACTACTAAAAACCCCACTGTCATAGATTGTATAAAGTCAAGGAATCATGAAACAATACAATGCTTTCTCACACTGAGAAAATCTTGCACTCTACTGACACTCTCACTCTGATCCTTATCAAAATTGGCTTGCAATGCTCAGGAAAAAGTGACAAACTCTTAGCCAATTCTTAGCCTCTGCTAAGCCCAGCCTTGCTCGCGCAATACCTAGGGAATATGCCCCTATGAAATAGGAAATTAAACCTTCATTGATTTTACAATCCATCATGGCCTTCACATGACTTTATAATTGCACCCGAGAAATTTTCTAATAATACAATTAGTAGTTATGTTCCCTTTAACCTTTGTCTCAACTGGGTCTTCCTCAAAACTAACATGCCTGCATATATTAATAGTGAATCATCAGTTATCTGATTTATCACTACTTGTCAATTAAATCTAATTTAATTCATTGGACCTCTCACTAATTCATCACTTATTTAGAACTAGTTAAAATTATTTTAACTCAATTAATTGAGTTAACTTATTACACTTGCACCACACTAGTGCTACAACTGCAACTGGACCCCAAAAATATTAGGATCACTCTACATGCCTCATCTTAGACCCTCAACTCGAATTTATTGAGCTAACTCAGTCATCATGACTTAGTTAACTGATACAAGTTGTTATGAGATGCAATTACAATTGGTTGTCCAATTTATTTAAGGGGAAAATAAATTAGACGCCCACATTTTTCACTAATGTGTAACTGAATTTCTCACCAATGTGTGACTGAAATTCCACACTAGTATGTGTGCTATTTTTTTCCTTTATGATTGCTAATTTCATTGTTTCTTGTTGCAAATTTCAACACTCCCTCTCAACAAGAAAGGAATTCAATCTATCCTAAATTAGTACCTTTGGAAAGTTTTGCATGCAACACTTCTATAGTGTTGTTTGCACCTGAAACTCTTCAAATTGAATAGCCTTCGAACAACTGAATTAGTCTAATGCATCTGTCATCGGAGTCTTCTGACTGCTACTAGCTACTAAACCTGTCTACTGGACTCTTTGCGTTGTTGCTGACATCTGCATCCATGCCCTCTGCACTACTGCCAACTATGATCTGCGCTCCAGTATCTGACATATGTCACTCTGATTTTTGTCTTCCTAACATCTGACTGCATCAATCCAACCGATCCTTCTTGCTACTATTGTATTTTGGACTCCTTGTAGCCAGGTTCGATCCATGAGACACACCATCTCAATGGAACTTGCCCAAATTTCTTCTTGGGATTATATCTACACATCACCCCACCTCACACCTAGAGGTATAACTGCATGTACTCCCTCTGGGAATCTGGCTTGAAATCCCCCCCCCCTGGAGGTCTCTTCTTGAGTGGACTCTTCCACTCAGTCTCCTCTCTACTTCTCCAATTGTGGGGGCTCCACAACCTTCTGAGATTGCTTCTGAGGTTGCATGTTGAGAGATAATTTCTCCCCCTCAACCACCAAGTCATTAACCACTATTTTTCTCCTCAAATCTTTGCATGCATCCTCGACCTCGAGAGCATACATGTTCTTGAATATTACACTGATCTATTTCACCTGTCCTATGGCTATGTGTTTAATGAAAACCTTTCATTTATTAAACATCACATCATAATCACGGTCTTCCAATACCACTATGGAGATGAGATTCTTCCTTAGGCCTGGAACATACAAAAAATATGCTAGTCTAAGAGGGGAGCGAGAATCTCATTGAAAGGTAACTTTACCTATAACGGTCGCGCTATACGTCCTGTTGTTAGGTTTCTGTAAATGATTGATAGTTTTGGAACATCAAAATTACTATGATGACCTTTTATCTTAGGATGACTCAGTGTTGAGATTCGATTTGCATGATGAAGATGCATAGATCGCTTCACAGGAAAAGCCTTTTGCCTATTGATAGTATGTGGTAGTTGTATGAATGGACTAGTTATATTGTCCTCATTATCATAAGATTCAACACATTTTTTTTTTTGATAAGAATATATACAAGTTATACATATTATGTAGTAAGAAATGTTCTTTAATAATAACAGTCACTAAAAGGGGAAATGATCTCAATACACCCCTCTAGATATACAATGTCTCACGGTATTCTTATCATTTGGTGACACTTGGAAATTCCAATACCAAAACTCTTTCATAGTGTCGCTCACATTATACAAAAGTCTATCTTGATAAGGTTTCCTACATATATTAGCCCAACATGAAAGTTCATCATTCTCATGTTATTGAATCCTAATTTTTTAATGCCTCCATGAACTTTTTCTTAATGTTTTGTAGATTATTGTTTTCATTGACATCAACCAATATGATGTAGTTCTTTTTCCAACAACACCTGTCAATAATTCCCTACTAGCACTTATGCCATATTGAGATTGATATTTTGCAATTTTTCCAGGGGTTGATGTCATATTTCTTGATACTAACTCATTTACCTTCACTTCTTTGGAATTTATAATGCCCAATAATTGAACTATATTTCTTAGATATTTGTGCTTTCAAAATATATTTAAGATTTATAATTATATATAATTATAAAATAATATTTTTAATAATTAATGTAGAAATTAGATTGTGAAAGTGGTATTTTTTTAATGATATAATTAGTAAATCTATTATCCCTTTTTATTTTTTTAATGATTCAAGATTAACATTTGTATGTTGTCATGAGGAGATTTTTAGTTTTCATGTCAATTACCTTTTATAACTCTAGGAGGTTCTTAATATTGCCTTTTTTTTAATAAATGAAACTCAATTATATACTTAAAAAGATGATTAGGTAAGAGAATTTTAGGATTATAATATTTTTTTTTGTCCAAGTTGACAATGTGAATGCTATTTAGCTAAAGTTGGCTCCCATGTTCAATACCTCCCATGGGGTTTTAAGATAATAGGTAATGGAAATTGAATGACATATAAAACAAATAATTTATACGTCAAAAAATAAATTCTATATATTATAGTAGTTATTGCTTGAGTAATCTTTCAATTTGACATTCAATTCTTTATTAATAAAGTTGATTTATTTATTAGGGAGTACAATAATTTTGTAATCAAATAATAGGATACAAAATATTCACAATATAATTTCTTTGAATGAATAGATGTGTGTAAAATATTTTAATAAGAAACTAGATTTGTAATTATAAAATATAAAACTATAACTTAAATTTGTGAGATTACTTTGTATTTTTTTTCTTGTGTATATAGAGAAAGATTGAACCAAGTTTGGAGTGAAGAAAATAAACCATAATATGAATAACACTATCTCCTTCCAAAAATGTCTCTATATTAAAATGACATTCACTTTCTTGTATACCAAGGCTATTGTTCTTCATATGCAATTTCTGACAAGCATGTAATTGGCGCTCGAATATGTAGATGAACTTGGAGTAAACTCTATTTTTGTTAATAAACATTATCTTTATTTACATCTATGCTAGATAGATTGAACTTGAATGTATTTAAAATATCTTATTTGAGTTACATGCTCATTTCATGCTTGTTTCAGAGGATTATTAATCACCAAAGGATTTTCACCCCAATTTCCTATTTCAATATCTATAACAATTTTTTTATATATGTGAACAGATTATGTTGGTTTGCATATATGTTTTCACCCACAATTGCCTATTTCAATATCTATAAAAAAAATTCCTGGTTGATAACTCTTATAATCAATATCTTTGAAACCTCCATGACTTGTTTCCATGGAAGAAAAATTTTCCATGGAAGCAAAATTTGCCTTTCAGTCCTTCACGATGGCTCCTTCTCTGCAACAACTTATTTCATTATGTTGGTTTGCATATATGTTTTCATCCATAATTTCCTATTTCAATATCTATAACAAAAATTTTTGGTTGATAACTCTTGTAATCAATATCTTTGAAACCTCGACGACCTGCTTCCATGTAAGCAAAATTTTTCTTTCATTCCCTCACGATGGCTCCTTCTCTGCAACAACTTATTTATTCTACGCTACTCTTTCCTATGCTATTGCCTTATGACATCTCTTTTGCAACATATGGTGCAATTGCTAGTTTAGTAGAATGGCAAGACTAAATGCTGGAGAGATTACATCAAAAACCACTTTGGGATTCTAGGATCTAGCCCTCCTGAATCCAGAGAGGGATCTCTCTATAAGTGCAAAGATTGATTTATCTTTTAAGGTTTAAGTATGATATTAGGCTAGTTATTAAGAACAAGGGTTTTTTGTTTGTTTGGTTGGTCAGGTATGATCTTTAATTGGATGGAATATCACAAAATGAAAGAGTTCAAAAGAGGTGAAGATGCAAGTATATTGAGAAGTGTTTAGCAAATAGGATTAGTGTAAAAACAGCTTTAAACCATTGGGAAATGGAGTCATAAAAGGGTTTAATTGTACAACAATTTCAAGAGTGGTCCAAGGGGAAATTCATCTATATCAAAAGATCCTTTAGATTAAATGATGGAATGGAACATTAAAAGTGTTGAGAAAGTGGAAAAAGCCAATAATTTCAACAAGGATTTATCAAATTTCCATACAGGAAAAGAATTTCAAAGCAACTGTTTGAAACCAACCAAAGGACAGGGCTAACCATAAACTTCTTTGGGCAAGCTTGTATTAAAGCCAACTTATCAGACAAACAACCCAGTAATCTCACTAGACTACATTCAGAAGGGATGAAAATAGATAAGAAAACAAAGTGCAGCTTAAGATCAAGCAAGATGCATTAAAATCAAAGCCCGCTTTAGCATACTCTTAAGGAAACCTTCAAACAAACTTTGGAGAAAGAACTAGAAGACAGGGCAAACCATAAACTTTTCTAGTTTAACTCTACTTAGCATGTAATGAAAATATCATTCAAGAAATTCCTTTCAAGTTTAACACATCAAGACATGGACTGACCAACATTCCTTGATAATGTTCACACTTAACTTAAGTCATTATTAAATACACAATTGGAGGAA
Source organism: Pinus albicaulis (assembly GCA_034641835.2). Lineage (NCBI taxonomy): Eukaryota > Viridiplantae > Streptophyta > Pinopsida > Pinales > Pinaceae > Pinus > Pinus albicaulis. The sequence goes on from CM076575.1 coordinate 323,482,276, forward strand.
AACATAAAGATAAATCTTATCAGTGAGAGTAGGGTACTTTTAACAGTAAATCCTAGCTCTATACTTACTGCTCTTTATCAGAGAAAAGTGAACAAAATGGCATACATGAAAGGAAAACAATAACAGTAAGAGGTACTTCACTAATGATATAGACCAGGATCCCAAAAATCAGCTTGTATATTTATTGTCAATCCAGTTACATACTTCAAGTCCAATGTTTCATCACAGCAACAACTTCTCTTCTCAACCTAACTTCTTCAATAATTTAACAGAGCTTCAGAGCTTCAAAATTTATTTACATTCAACAATGATTCGATACAGCAACTATTACATCAAAAATCCAATAACCAACACTTTACAATGTGCTCCTCAAGGAGATTTTATAAGAATATGAGGAGGTGGGATGAAAGAAAAGATCTCTAGGTTCAATTAATACAAGTTAATGCTTCTCTACCTTTGAGAAACTCAACAGAGAAAATTTTTGATATTTCTCTGTGTTAATTGGTTTTCATTAAGTTTTTAGGCTACTTAGCAGATTTTGTTGACTTTAAAACTCTTTTAGGCAGGCTGGCAATAACTCTGGTTGTCTTTTAAACAAAATATCACTGAATGGGCAATAACTATGCCTTTTGTTGATTTATGGAAGCTGCAGGTGGCACTTTGATAGCTAAAGAGGATTCAATTAGCCTCTGATGTGGAAGTGGAGGCCCTTCAGACTGCTATATCTCTTTGTTTTACCTAAAAACACCTTAATTTGATTTTGGTCTGTGTTTAGGCCTAATTAGACCTTGATCTTCATCTTCAGGTCTTTACCCTTTAAGACTGTCTTTATCTCTGTGGATTAGGCCTTTAATTCTTGAATTTATGCCTTAATCCCTTTAAATTTTGATTTTAAAATAATTAATTCTTCACTTATGCTCTGATCTTATCCTTTGACACTGATACTCTTTGTGTATTTGATGTTTTACTGTGTTTTTGTTGTTTTGCAGGTGCACAGAAGGTTTACACAGGTGGAGGGATTTGTTTTAATGAAAGACCCCTTGGATCCCTTCTTGTACTGAAGGTTAGGAATCGTCATTCCTGGCCTTCATGCTATTTTTAAAACTTTGGGAAAACCCATATATAACCTGCATAAAAACAAACAAAATTATGAAAATCCTGCAAGAAATAGGTTTAAACTGCTTTGGAGGTTTTTGGGCGTGAGGGCGAATCAGAGCTGTTGGATTAGAACAACCAACGGTCGAGATTAATCGGTGGGTTCATTCGGGAGGTTAGATGGTGGGAAAATGCAATGGAGGCGAAATTAAATCGGGACCGTTTGATCTCAGAGATCGACGACGGAGAACTCACAATGGAGTGTTTGTGAGAATAGATAGAGGGAAAACGAATGGAGGTGAAATACAATGAGAGTTGTTCGATCTCAGAGATCAATGGCCAAGATTAAAAGTAAAAATAAAATTACGGAGGACAGCGGTTTGGAGGAAAACCATTAATGGTTTTCGCGCGGCGTTGAGGGGGGTGGGCGGTATTCACAAAAATAACGCGATACGGTACGTCGCTTGACACCTATCCTTTCAATACCGCCCATTTCGCATAATTTTTAAGTGTTAACTTCCGGGCGTAAGAAATTTGTGAAACACATCGTTCGCGATTGGATTGGAGGCTCCAGATCCGATGGTGTGGATAGCATGTGATGGGGAAGTTTCACGAGTGTGGAAAGTAGTGGGGCCGCAGGATGACGTGAGATATTTTTTCGTGTAGCGGGTGGGTCTTTCGGGATTTTTGAATGGTCAGGATAGATCCTGGCCATTGGATCTATAGAATGGATGGTTAGGATTAAAGAGGTGGGGCAGATTATTTGAATGGGGGAAAAAGGTAGGCGGAGGGTAACGAGGAGATCGGGTAGCCCAGTGAACGTTGATCTGTAGAGATCAACGGTCTGGATTAACTCAGACCAAAACGTTGGGGTAGTGAGAAAATAAAGGAAAGTTAGGGTCTCGGAAAGGGTTTAGGCCTTTTAGCACTCGATTGCAGGGCTTTGTCCATATGGGGGAAAGGTGCTACAGGAAATAAGCCCTTGGGGGCTTAAGACCTCATAGTGTAAAAGGGGATTTTTTAGGCCAAAATCAGTGCTTTTAAGGCCAAATAAGGGTTTTGGTAGATAAGATAGGAGATTTTTAAACCAAATGAAAAGGGAACATAAGGTTTAAAAGGGTCTTTGGAATGATTTTAGAGGTTAAATGAAGGTTTATAGAGGGATTTCATGGAGGAAACAAGGATGAAAATGGTGGAATTTTTTGAGTGAAAGGGGGATTGAAATGATGGAAAATGAGCTTCTTAAGCAGTTTTCTTTGGTAAACAGCAAGGTTCTTTAGGATTAAAAGGGAAACAACAGTGAAGATTAATTCAAAGGAAAAATATCTTCATAAGACTTTAAGAACTAAAAATTTGGTCATGAATTGTTTCTTAAAGGCTAAAAGAGATTTAGCCACCATTTGGTATGACAAATTTTTATAGGTGCCTAACAGTGGCTCCACATGGGGATGGAATCTTCTTGAAGGTGTCAAGAACTTCAGCTATTGATCTCTAGCTTTCAGTAAACCAGTGCTTTATCCATTGGGCTGCAATTTTCTTTTCTTTTGTTGATTTTATTTTGATCTGACAATCTTTGCTGCAATTTAAAACAATGGAATTCTATCAAAACAACATCTCTACCTACCCATTCCTAATGATTCTAACATTTTTTCTTCTTTTAGAATGCATTTGGACTAGCAAACTCTTCATCAACATTTATTCTTTTGAAAACATGAAACTAATCTATTTCTACTCTTATTTCTCCATGAACTCAATTTAAACAGTTGAGTTCATAAATTCTCTACCTAACTACTATTTGTCAGGATTAAACTATCTGACAGACCTTTATTCTCTAAATTTGGACTAGCAAACTCTTCATCAACATTTATTCTTTTGAAAACATGAAACTAATCTATTTCTACTCTTATTTCTCCATGAACTCAATTTAAACAGTTGAGTTCATAAATTCTCTACCTAACTACTATTTGTCAGGATTAAACTATCTGACAGACCTTTATTCTCTAAATTTGGACTAGCAAACTCTTCATCAACATTTATTCTTTTGAAAACATGAAACTAATCTATTTCTACTCTTATTTCTCCATGAACTCAATTTAAACAGTTGAGTTCATAAATTCTCTACCTAACTACTATTTGTCAGGATTAAACTATCTGACAGACCTTTATTCTCTAAATTTTAAAACCAAAATTTAAAAGAAGCCAAGCCAGGATTAAACAGTCTAACTTGTTGCTGATCTATGGCATAAAAACAAGCTGCACATAGACTAAAATTTGCAGAAAATGAAAACAAAATTGTGAAGGCTTAAGATCTGAAAATCAAAAACATCCTTCATTTTTCTTCAGCTCTGGTTTTGATTTTGTTTGAGCTGTTTTCTCTTTAGTTTCTAGTTCAAGTTTTGAACTTTTTTAGGACCAGTTCTTCATCAATCTCAAAGGTTTCAGGATTTGAGCATGTTTGAACCTTTGTTTTTCTATCATAATCTACCTTACTAATAAGCCAAGATTATGTTGTTTGGCTGATCTAATTCACTAACCTATTAGCAGTAAATTGAAAACTAATTAGTCATGATTAAGCTATATGACTAACTAGAAATGTGTTTTTAGGAGTGGCATTTGAGCTTGCACACTTTCAGACTTTGTTTCTCTTTTTTGGTATGGGGCTATACCTTTCTTGTTTTCACTCTGCCCTCTTTTCTTTTTTCTATTGTTTTTGTATTTTTATTTTTCTAACTTTGAATGCAATGACATATATGATATTTACAAAGAGGAAAAATAAAAAAGCTTCAAACTGATATAGTTAGGAAAAATAATGTTTGAGCATCCTGCCATTGACAGGACCTCCAAAAAGTTTAGTTCCATTCAATTCTTGCAAGAAATAAGCATTGTTATGAGCAGTAGAATGAACAAGATAAGGGCCTAGACATAAGTAATCAAATTTTCCATGTTTTCCCTTATCTTCTCTCCTGGAATACCATTTTAAAACTTTGTCACCAATGCTGAAATCACTAGCCTTGGTTATTTTATCAAACAACTTCTTGATGTTTTCTTGCTTGTGTAATGCTCTGTTGTAAACTTCCTCTTTAGTTTGTTGAAGATGTATAGTCTGATGTATTCTTCTTGTCATATCATTTTCTTCAGACTGCACTTCTTGGATCAACTTCATGACTGGCACTCCTAGACTAGTTGGAAAAATGGCATCTGCTCCATAGACTAGCTGGTAAGGTGACATTCCAATTGATTTCTTAAGTGTTAATCTGTCAGCCCATAGTGCATGTACTAACTTTGTGTGCCATGATTTCTTATTTTTTTTTCTTTTTTTTTTTTTGTAACTAGAGAAATCGGCAACTGCGGAGGTATCGCACTCGCGTGACACGGGGTCGAATCCCCCCGGCTACCACTATATACTCTAGGGGAGACGCAATACCCCCAGGCACGCCTCCCGGTTCATCGACTAAGCCTTTTGAGCCTCACTGTCGGGGATTGAACTCGTGACCTGCTTATCAGCACGAACGTCTTAGCAGTATGTCCGCTGGCCATTAGACCAAGCCCCAGGGGCCGTGCCATGATTTCTTATTGTCTTCCAACAACTTTTTGATTATATTCACCAAACTTTTGTTTGAAGATTCTGCCAACCCATTACCTTGAGGGTAATAAGCAGTAGAATGACCCAATGTAATTTGATATTTATGACATAATTCAACCATATTTTTGGATCCAAATGCAGCAGCATTGTCAGTGATAATCTTCCTATGACAACCAAATCTAGATAGGATATGATTTTCAAGGAATTTTATGATGACAGAGTCAGTGACTTACCTATAAGGGATGGCTTCTATCCATTTGGTAAAGTAGTATGTTGCAGTGAGGATCCATCTATGTTGGGCAGATGAGGCTGGATGAATTTTCCCAATGAAGTCTAGACCCCACTATTGAAAAGGAGCTTCAATAGTGATTGGATGCAGAGGTAAGGGAAGCAATTTTCTTTTGCCTTTAAAGAGTTGGCATTTGTGACAGGAAATAATCATCTTATGGACATCTTGAAAGAGGGTGGGCCAATAGTAACCAACTCTAAGGATTTTATTGGCAGTTGTCTTCCAATAGAGGTGGCCTCCACATTCTCCTTCATGGAACTCATGCTTGATCTTATCTGCATCATTCTCAGGAAAACATTTAAGCAATAATCCACTAGCATTTTTCCAATATAGACATTTATCCAAAATGTAGTAATTAACAACTTTCAACTTTAAAAATCTTGCCTTCGTTTTAGACAAACCAGGAGGTGTATTTAAGTTGAGCAAAACATATGAAATATCAGCATACCAAGATGAAAACAGAAAATGATCTTCAATAATGGGAGTTGACAACTCCTCCTGTTCATCTAATGCATCTAACATGTTTATATCAAGAGCTTCAAAATTAGACTCAACCATTAATCTTGCTAGTCCTTGGCCTTTTATGAGCTTAGTGGACTTGATTTCTAAATCATATTCAAGTATCACAACAATCCACTTTCCTCTTTTGCCATATGGATCTTGGGTTAAAATGTCTTTTACAACTAAATTTGGCACAAATGCAATTATGTGAGAATGAAAAATGTAAACTATGAAGTATTTTAAGGCTTTGACTAAAGCAAAGGCTTGTTTTTTCCATAATATTATACTTCAGAGGTGCATCTCTTAATGCCTTACTAAAGAATGCAATTGGCTTCTCTTGTCCCTTCAAGTTTTTCTGTAATAGGACAGCAGCCACTGTGTGTTCTGATGCAAATGAAAAAATTAAGAAATCCTTTGTAAAATCAGGACTAATGAGAACTGGTGTTTTGGTTAATGCTTGTTTTACCAGTTCAAATGATTTATTTGCTTCTAAGGTCAATTTAACTCCTTCTTCCCTTTTCAACATGTTTGTTAGGTTTCTAAGGAGTTCAGCTAAGTTGGGTATGAACCTTCTCAAGAAATTAATCTTCCCAATGAAATATTGAAGTTCCTTGATGTTTCTAGGATGGTTGATTTGTAATATACCATCAATCCTCTTTGGGTCTATCTTTATCCCCTCTTCTGATATGATGTGTCCAAGTAGTTTGCCTTCTTGGAGACCAAACATTGTTTTCTTTGGATTTAAAGATAACCCATATTTTCTGCATTTCTCAAAGACTTCTCTCAAGTGTTCTAGGTGTTCTTCATCTGTTTTGGAAAAAACAGTGATGTCATCAAGGTAAATAATGATGAAGTAGCCTAATTCTTCTGAAAATGAAATATCCATGGCTCTCTGAAATGTAGCACTAGCGTTCATTAAACTAAAGGGCATTTTCACATACATGAAAGTACCCCAAGGTGTGGTAAAGGTTGTTTTGATTTGATCATCAGGATGTACCAGAATTTGATTGTAACCTCAGAAGCCATCTAACAAAGAAATCCTTTTAGAACCAACTACCTTTTGTAAAATGTGATCCATCTTGGGTAAAGGGTAGTTGTCCTTTAATGAGGCTCTGTTTAAGTTCCTAAAATCAATACAAAGCCTTATTTCTCCTGTTTTCTTCCTAACTGACACAAGGTTAGATACCCAATCTGAATATCTAACGGGGACAATAATTCCAACATCACACATTTTCTTAATTTCTTTCTCAACCAGGGGTAGTTAAACAGGGTTTATTCTGCTCAATTTTTGTCTATAGGGCTTCTGGTTTTCTTTGAGGGGTATCTTGTGCTGAATTATCTCTGTGTCATATGATTTTAGATCCTCATAACTCCATGCAAATACATCAGAAAATTCCTTAAAGAGCTCAATGTATTTCAATTTAATGTGAGCTGGAAAGGTTTTAGACAGTGTAATCATTTTTGGCTTTTGTTCACTGCCTATGTTACACTCTTCTACTTCAGTTTCAACAGGTTCCAGTTTTGGTTTTTTGGCAACATCATTGAAATCAAACAATTCTTATAATGGGACCAGTCCTTTTGGCAAGATTTGAGTGTTAGATTGCAGCATTTCTAAGTCTTCTTTTCCTAAATCTGCACTAATTTCTGTTGTATTTTTATGTTTATTAGATAACAGATTTATATCAACAATATTTGGAGACTTTACTTCTTCATCAAGTGGGTTTTCTTCAATAGGACAGTCATTTTCATAATCTAAATCTGAACTTGGTAGCTCAAATTCATTTCTACACTGTAAGAAGTCTTCTATTTGTTTATCTCCATAAAAAACTTGGCAGTATTTTTCATTGTCTAGGACAGCTGGTCTAAATTTGATTTGGGTGGTGCATTGTTTGGTTTCATACGGTGTTAGACAAGTTCTAGCAGCAAAGGCTAAACCATTGGCAAGGACATTTTGATTTCTTGGGACAAAGATAAGTTGGAATTCATCAAATGTTTTTAATAAGTCAATGAAATCATTTCTATAGGCTCTAAGTCTGGGGTGTTTGGCACTATATTCCCCATTCACTTGCCTAATAATCAACTCTGAATCCCCATGAACTTTTATCCTTTTGGCCCCTAATTTCTTTAATAAGTGTAGGCCTAAAAGGAGGGTTTCGTACTCAGCTATGTTATTTGAACATTGAAAATTTAACCTGTAGGAATGCCCTTCAACATGATTGTTCTCAGTGTTATGTATCCATATGCCTGCTCCGGCATTGTTCTTAGTGCAAGATCCATCAAAATTCATACTCCAAAGATGACTAGTTTCAGATTTACTAGTTTGATTACTATCTTCTTTATCTTGTGTGCTTTTAGATTGCTCTTGTGAGTCAGCACTATGTTGAAATTGGTTTATTTCCTCATGTTATTCATTATGTTGAGGATTATTCTCTTGATTCTCAATATTGAAAAACAATGGATGATTGTTTTGTAGCTCTAGACCTGTAATTAGTTTGCTGTGATTTTCTGTTTTGGAAAATTGTCTGGATACTTCTGTTTTGTCTTCCTCCTTTTCTATGTCTGCCACTATGTTACAATGAGGGGTGGCTACTAATTCAGTTAAGGTTTCTTTCTCATTAAATGTTTCATGATTGAAGAAATAGATCTCCCACAAACTAGTCTAGCTGAAAAACACCCAAAGAGAGGGGCTGTAGCTATATGCAAAGGACTGCTTCATAAATAATGCAGATCCACTAAATAAAAGCAATAGGCTGATATGGAGGTCCAAATATCAGATGTATAATAGAAAATCATAGTTACATTATATCCCATACATTGTACAAGATAAAGAATAAGACATTACATGAGAAATCCTCAGAAATGAGGTGCTACAGCCATAGAAAAAGTCTGCATAAACTGAACATCATTATTTATTGGGGCTGAAGCAGCAGTTTATTAATACTCAGATCTATAGTAGATTTGTACATAAAAATATAGATCTAATTCATATCTGTGTACAACAAAATCTCATCTATACATTCCCCTTGGGGTTTTGTGTAAAACATGAAGCACAGGGAGTAGATTTGAGATCTAAAGTTGCAGATATGCAGAATTATTTAGAAATTTTTAAATCATACAATAGGATAGCAGATCAGATTTGAAACAAACATGGATTGGATGGCCAATCCATGGATCACCACAATGAGAGGAAGGATCCTAACAATGGAGATCTATTCTCCAAAATGCGGACAAAACACCCTGCAACTTCTCCTTTGCAAATAACGCAGTCCAGGTAGAGAGACTGCATTGTAGGCTTTGAGAATGATTTGGCCAAATGCCAAGGTCTGGATCTGAAGCTCAATCAGCTAATGCACTCTTCCAGGAGGTTAAAAGGCACACTCACTGAGAAGAGTCACTAGTATAGTCTAGATCTGAGCAAATCTAGTGTTTTCCACTACTGCAACTCACAAGGACAACCCAAAACTCAATAGGATCAGCACTGTAGGTGTAAGGTGAAGCTTGGCCCAAGCCTGATAGTGGAAAAGATAGCACAAGTCTCCTCCAAGAGCTGCTCAAGGAAGGAGGTGGGATTCCTAATCAGGAAGACCCCCAACGAGGGATGTCTCAGCAGACAATACTTTCAGAAAATAATAATCTTCAACAACCCCTTCATGTAGCTCTCCTCTTCCTTTTATAAGATTGGAGTCTTGTCAAAACCCTAAACCACTTCATTAGTTTAGCTCCTTTCACATGTAGAATCTCCTTCTAGAACTGCGTTTTCCCTCAAAGAGGTTCAATGCATCTAGATTGCGCTGTAGATATGGTCATGGTTGACTTGGTCAAGTGATCAACCTCTTTCACACTCAAGGTGTCTTCATTTTGACTAGCTAGCTTGATTTTCATTCACATTGAGTTGTCCTTATTTAGGATCCACTCTTTGAGAATAAATGTTGTTGACTTGATCAAACTTGACCTTGTCCACATAGTTTAGACACTGTTCACACATGTGTATGCTTGATTTGGTTATTTCATGGTCCCTTTTCACACTATGAGGGATTTTTATTCATACTTGAGCAATTTATGAGCCTCCTTGCCCATTTATTCATCCATCTAGTCTTTAAAAGAAAAATTAATATTCCTATTAGCTGCAAGCTAATTTAGGAATATTACAACCATCCTTTGACCCAAAGGCCCTCAAACAGTTTTCAAAAAAAACCTTTTGTGCTAAAAGAACCAGCCACCATGTCTGAAGTAGAGATTCACACCAGTAGTGATGAAATTCAAAGACCTACCGTGCCTCAGCACAAGGGAGGAAGGGCCAATAGGTTTGAGCCCTTAGAAACCATTCAAATTACCTCCTCTCCCATGATCCTTTCACACTTTTAGGATGTTGGGTGTTATCAGTTTTGTGAAAAGGTCAAGTAAGTCAAAGACCATGACTTGACTAGATTGTTCGTCATTGACTTAGAAAATCACCAAGTTGACCTAGCCAGAGTGAAATTTTAACTCTCATCTGAATCCATTTCCAAAGCAACAGGTATACCAGACATCTATGAGATATGGTTTAAAAAAAAGAAGTTGGAGTTGAGCTACTATGAGCCCTACCTAAACCAAGTTGTCAATAAGGCTGCAAGGCTGTTTTTCCTTTTTCCCACTTGCTAGAGAGGTATGCCTTGCTGATGAAGCAAATTATCAGATATTTCATCTGTGAGGGGAGATACGCCAGGATTTACTCATATCATATAAGGTTACTAATTCACTTCACCAAGGTCAAAATAATGAACCTACCATACTACCTTTTCCGGAGCATTGACAAGATGGCCTCACTTGTTAAGAAAAGAAGCTATGACTACCAAATTCTGAGCCTTTTCCACCACTCCTTGATCAAAATGATTGTCTTACACCAGTTGGAGCAGCAAGGTATCCCTTAGGAAGTCTTCATCTCACATGATGTGTTTACAAACCCCCAAGCCTTCATTCAGCAGAATTTACCCTCCACTTCACAACCACCTACCTCCACTCCTCCATCATCTCTCCATGTGCCTTCTCCACAAATAAATTCACCCCCTATCCCTTCTCCTAATGTACCAAGTGAAGAAGCTGATAGTGGCTCTAATGATGATCAAATAGATGACAATAATGAGGAAGAGAGCAGTGATGTAGAAACTGAGATAGATGAAGGCAATAAGGAAGAGGACAGTGAGGTATAAGCTAAGGAAGATGAAGAAGACAAAGAAGAGGAAAAAAATGAGCAAGAAAGTGATAATAGCCACAAAAAACAAAAAATTGATGAGAACATAAATCAAGAGAAAGATGCAAGTGAGACAAAGGTTGAAAACATTGAAGAAAATGTAGAGCTTGATAAAAATGATGAAAGTGGTGAAAATGATGAAGAATATGGGACAGAAATAGAGTGTGAGGAGAGGAACAACAGAGTGATGATGACTAAGAAGAGGCAGCCTCACAAGAAGGAAACAATGAGCCAAAAACCATAGTTAAAATCACTGAGCCCCATGATGAGAAAAAGGGCCAAAACAATGGTTCTTATGATGAAGGAGATGACATTAAAAACACATATGAAGACAATAGGGAGGAGGCACATGAAGGTAATAAAGGTAATAAGAAAATCAAAGATGAATTTGAGCATGATAGTGAAACCAAACATAGTGACAAAGGCGCTAAAGTAAATGAGATAAGTGAGAAGGATAGTGGTCAATTTGAGAGTCAAGATGACAGTGAGGAAAACAGTGAGAAAAGCAAGGATGATGATGAGTTCAAAAGTCAAAAAATCAGTAACCCTATGGAGCATCAAGTGACTCATGAAAGCCATGACAAAGATGACAAGGCTTGTGGCACCTCCAAAGGTAGAGACACCATCATAAAACCTCTCGCATGCACCTATCACAAAGGTAGAAGAGATGTGTTTACTGCCTCAAAAAGGCAAAGGGCCATCTCTCCTCCGGAAATCAAGCATCAAGACAAAGGAAAGGGAAAGATGGAAAAAGGTGAGCATAAGGTACAGGTAAGAAGGAACAAAAGGATCAAGAAGACTTCTCAAGGATCTGATCAATTCATTGATCTAGACAGTGATAATGAGGACCAAGAGATGAAAACTAGGTTGCTCCTCTTGGAAAAAGATGCACAACTTCAGGAATGGGAAAGGGATTTTGATATGGCTCAAGGTGTCATCTACTACGACAAACAGGATCATAAGAATTTCAAGGAGCTCAAGAGGGGCCTTGCCCTACAAAAGAAAATGGCCAAACATTATGCAAGGAAAAGCATCCTTACTAGCACCAAGATAAAGAAGACCCTCATTGAACTAGAAAACCTAAAAAGATCCAAAGTGCATGACAGCCTTGGATTCTTGGCTGAGGCTTCTCAAAAGGTGTCCAAAACTTCTTGAGGGATCTATCCACCAATTTTGAGGCAAATTGGACAACTTTTTGTTTTTTCCAAATTTTGACCCCTAGGAGTGCAGCACCCTAGGCGCTACGCACAAATTTGGTGCATCCTCAGCTCTCAAAGTTTAAATTTTTGGATTTTGCACATCACCAACAATCTACTCACCAATTTTTAGATCATTTGGAGCATTTTTACCCCCTCAAAAGGTCAAAAAACATCAAAAATTTGACCTTTCTACCTCCTTTTCAGACCATGTGTTACGCACAGAGAAGTGGTGGGATATTTCATTTTTGAGAAATTAAACGGCATCCAATTAGCACAAATCAAATTTTTTTGGAAATTAGACTCATATGGCTTTCCAACGAGCCATTAGGGAGCCAAATCCGTTGTCGAGAAGACCTCCAAAAGACTACTGCAAAGGGACCTATTTCTATGTTATGCACTTGGAAACTTTTCACTGTTCGACACATGTGCTTCGCTCCTGTGGTTGAGTGGGAAAAATGTGCGTTTGGAAAGTTTTCTTAGGCATGTCAGGCCTAAAATTCAATTTTATTTCCATTTATAGTCGTAAAAGATATTTATTTAGATATTTTTGTGCCTTGGGCTTTGCAAAGCCTCAAGGACAAGTTAGGATATTTATCTTTGGCCAATAGGCTTCTAGATGCTCTAGTAGGCTCTCCCCTCCTCATTTGTTATATAAGACATGAGGATTCATTGTAAACGGTTGGGACTTGATGTGTTTAAGAGCAATACATGGTTTTATGAGCTTGGACAAGATATTGGTTTTATGAAGTGAATGAATGGCTTTTGTGGCTTGATGTTGGAGAAGCTTGCTTGCATGATTCCATAGCTTGGTGAATGGTGATGTTTTTATAACTTGTTAATGTTTTATTGTCCTCATTTTGTTTCAGTTTGCTTATTTGCTATAGATCAGAAAAGTATAAGTTGAGATATGCTCGTGGAAGCACCTCAAACCTCCTGTTTGCTATAGTTTTGATGTCTTCCTCTTTTAGTCATCTTAAGGAATTCTTGACTGCTCCTTAGGCCCACTAAAACTTGTTTTTGTTTCATGAATGGTTAGTATGTTAGCTTATAAATATGATTCATGGTATGCCCTGCTTATTTAAAGTTTTCAAAACCCTATTGTGAAGCTTTTCTATGAAATATTGATTGATTAGGTTAAGACAAAGAGGTCTCGTTTCGATGTTGCCCTTTACCCATGCTTACCAACTTATTTCAAAGTTCCTAATAGTTTGATATATGTTGTTTAGGAGTTCCCTCTCCATATATTGAGTTGTTTTTTTATCTTATGTGTTTTCTCAAAAAGCTGAAGGTGAATTTCTAAAGTTAGGAGTTCTAATGCTTCTATGTATCACCAGAATGTTCATTTTACATGTTTATCAGTTTGAGTATTGTTCATAGAGATTAATGGTTTTCCCTACCTTGTGAGTTATTTCTTTAAGACTATATATGTTTTAGAACTTTTAGTTTTTCCCAAACTTAATGTTCATTACACCTCATACATCACCCAAAGGATCCATTAACCTTGCTAAATTGGCCCTACAATACACTCTGATTCATCATTTAGACACCCTCGACTTCATCTAACCCCATAGCCTTATTGATTTGACAACCTCTCATTCCACCTATCCTACTTAGTCATCTTACCCCAACCTAAAACAAGCAAACAAATTACACTTAACAACTAGCCTAAAATCAATCATCCGAAGTGAACAAATTCACATCCTTCGCACAATAGAGAGAGCCCTCTCTGAGTCCAGGAAGGCTAGGTCCTAGGACTCCAAAGACTGGTATGATGTTACCATGTCATTTGGTTTAGCCAATCTGCCAAATCACGGGACCCTAACATACTGGTGATCACGGTGGGGCCTTCTGTGTATATAATTTCCTGAACACCTCTTAAGACTCTTTAGAACCTCGAGTTTGACTGATAGTATCCGGTGGTTCATCTGCCACCTCATCGCCACACTAACATAATGGTGATCACAGTGGGACTGAGTACATAGTATCCTAAAAACTCTTATAGACTCTTTTAACCCTTAGTTAAACTTTGAAATCCTGTGATTTATAGCTATCTCATCACTATCACTAACACAATGGTGATTATGATGCAACCTCTGATGTCAGTGACAAACTAAGTATCCCTTAGGATTTTAGAAATCTTCGTCAAATCATAGAGAACTTAACTGATAGCCTAAGAGTATAATCTATCTTTTTTCACCATCTTAGAAAATTGATGACTCAGCTATAGGACACTCTTACATACCTTAAGGGTTGCATATAAAAACTCAGAAAACCCTAAAACTTTTCTAGATTGGCTTTTTATTAGTATTGGTGGTGGACCATTGACAACATATCTTCAAACAACTAAAAATATCCACCTGGCGACTCCACTAGCCTCCAGTAGGCCTTCTAAATTTTTCTAAGTATCTATAGACTCATGTAGGACTGCATCAAAACAACCTTAGTCACACTGTGCGAGTTTGATAACACGTAGAGAGGTCAACCTTCCGAAAGCAGTCATAAACTTTCAGCCTCTCTAAAATTTTGAATTTGAAATCTAGCTTTGCAAAGAATCAATACCAAATCTCATCCGGACCCAAACCTTCCTACTATAGTTGATGACCCAGAAAGGACTTTGTGGAAAACTTCTGAAACTGGAAACTTAGCTATTAATAGGACCATTCATAAAGCAATCTCTGTACCTCAACATCTTATAGCCTTGCAAGATCCCCAGTTTGACTTGCGCCATACCAAAAGCCTTTTCAGAACCAAGTCACAAAGTAGAATCGACCATACTGATCTTGAGCCCATATACTTGAAGAAGAGTCTTAGCAGAGAAGCTTCTCCTTCCACACCACCTGATTTCCAAATTCTCCACCACTTTGGCTCTTTTCACCCCAAGTCTACTCAGAATCAGTTTACTGGTCCGAGTACTTCCACCACACCCATTCACACCACCACTGTGAAAACCACTCCATCTCATAGCACAAATCCTCCAATTGTAAATCAACCATTAGCTCCCACCATGGCAGCATGGTATGCGCCCCTTGTGTTACCACAACCATTGGTACCTTTTCCAAATTATTACCAATCCAGAATCCCACACTTCACCGGGGCCGAATCCACTACTACCCAACAACATGTAGATAGAATGAATGATGCTTTTGACTACATGTAATTATAAGAGGAAACCATGAACATGAGGATGTTTTCCCAAAGCCTAGGAGGAGAAGCTAAGAAATGGTTCAAAATCCTAACTCCCAACAACATACATGTTCTCCCTTCCCTTTACCAAACTTTCATAAACAAATGGGAAATCAAGAAAAACCCCAGATCCTCTCGGAATATAGCAACCTTAAAAGAAACACGGGGAAAAGTGTCCAAGACTATTGCACTAGGTTCAATAATGTTTACAACGCACTACCGCCAAACATGAAACCCCCATTAGGCCTAGCATTAGCTAAATTCCCGGAGGGTTTTGACCCCGATATGGCCTATCAACTAAGAGAAAGGGAGCCCCTAACTTTAGAAGACATGAAAAAAGGAGCTATAAGTGTAGAGGCCAACTTAATTGAAAAAATAGCTAGGCTAAGATCAGAAAAGAGGGTAACATACAAAGATGACACCATGCCCTCCACCTCCTCATCTGATTCCAAGATGGACAACCTTCTTAGGACCATGGAAATAATGATGGAGAGAATAAGCATAAACGAAATAACACCCCCTAGGGACAACCAAACAAATCCCCAAAACAGAAACCGGAATGAAAATTTTAGAAGAGACCTGCCCCAAAACAGACCAAGGGAAAATGATCAACAAATCAACCCACCCTTCCAAGATAACTATGTTGACGAAGGGGAAAGAGATATTGAGCAACCAGATGAGAATCATCTAAACTTAATAGGCTCTGATAGAGAGGGTGAGTTTTTTCTCACAGAAGAAGAACAAGGTTTTTTCTCCTCAAACCAAGATGAAAAAAGCTATATAGGGTCTAAATACCATGAATTGGGATTATAAAATGCCATAATGGAAGTCCATAGGCAATATGATCTTAGGAGTAAGAAAAACCAAGACAACTCCAAGAAAAACAACTTAGACACTGCTATTAAGAAAACTCCTGAAAATATTCTTAAAAGAACAGTAGACAATAACAATACCATGGCCAAGAAAGATGATCCTAACACAGACAAAATCAGCCAATCAAGTATTGGCACAAGCTGTCCTAGTACCTCTGCTAGTGGCCCCGAGAAAACTCTATTGACCAAAGCCCCAAATCAAAATCAGCAAATTAAAGATGTGGAAAATTTTATGGCTGATAAAACTGATGTAAATATGTCTAAAACTCAAGTACCTTTCAATTTTTAAGGAGAGATCGGTAAAATCAAAATAACCATCCCTCTCACTGAACTGGTAGCTTAGGATATGTATCGCTCCCAAGTTTTGAAAGTTTTGAACATAGGGAATGATACAGATACACTAAATCTAACAAATGACAAACCAGAACTTTTGTTTGGTCCCGAGGTTGAAGGAAAACTCCAAGAAGGAGTTGTCCCTCCTTTCTATGTTAGCTTAAACATACACGACAAAATATTACACAATGCCATGTTAGATTCTAGTGCCTCGCATAACCTCATGCCTAAGGTGGTCATGGAAAGATTATGCCTAGAAATAACCAAACCATATAAAGACTTATACTCTTTTGATTCAAGTAGAGTAAAGTGTTTGGGCCTAATCAAGGATCTATGTATCACTTTGGCGCAAATACCCGCCAAAAGTCTAGTCATGGATATAGTGGTCGCTGACATTCCCCCAAAGTATGGCATGCCTTTGTCTAGATCATGGGGAGCCAAACTTCAGGGTAACCTCCAGATGGATATGACATATGCTACTATCCCTATTTTCAATCAAACCAGAAGATTGTACCGAGAGTCCTGCATGAAATATATGGTGAGTAGCCTAGATAGGCCTAACAACACCCCAGTTTATTCCATTCATTTAGATTTGGATTATTTTATCTTGTATAATGAGAATGAGATTAGTGGACAATTAAAAGGAAGTGAGAAAGAGCTAGGCCCACCGAAACACTCATACTCGCCCTCGAATGAGGAAAATGATAACCAAAACTCTAGCAACCCTAAACAACAACTGAGTGATAAACATGAAATAGAAACACTTTGGAACATGAGCTTTGACGGTTCATGTGGCAAGTCCGGTTCAGGGGCTGGTGTTTGGATACATAACACAACTGAAGGCCATTCTTACAGATTGGAATTTCAATTTACTAATAACATTGCAGAATATGAGGCTCTCCTCCTCGGTTTACACTTGCTTGAAGACTTAGGAGCTAAGATAATATTAGCCCAGGGAGATTCAAAGCTAGTCATTAAACATATCAAAGGTGAATACTCAGCCAAGAACCCAAGATTAAGAGAGTATAGAAATGTAGCCCTAGAACTCCTCAAAACTTTCGAGAAATATGAGCTCACCTACATTCCTAGAGCCCAAAATATCCTTGCCAACGAGCTTGCCTTTGCTGCCAGCAATTGCCAAATACCACCTGCAAATGAACAAAACCCTATCAAAGTCAAACGTAGTCCTACGATACCTGAAAACATTAATCATTGGCAGGTATTTTAGGTTGACAAACAAATTGATGATTTCCTACAATCTAGGAATGAATTTACATTGACCAAACCTAGCTTAGAACATGAGGAAGATGATCCTGCTAAAGATAGAGATCATGAATCAGAGTTGTCCTCTTTCACTGATATCAATCTGATCACACATCCTTATGAAGCCGAGATGTGTGAGGACCTAGACCAAAGATACCTTGAAGTCTTACACTGTAATAATGACACATTACCAAGAGGCCTTGCACCTTTAGAAGAGTTATTCGATTTTAATGATGTGACTTAAAAACCAAAGATAGAATCTACTGAGGCTGATGTAGAGGAGTACAATATAGGAAGCTCACAAGAACCCAAAATGATCAAAATTTCCAAAACCTTTCCTCCTCACATAAAACATAAGTATATAGAGCTTTTTAAGGAGTTTAAAGATGTGTTTGCATGGGGATATCAAGTTTTAAAATCATGCGACACAAGCATTATTCAACACAAAATCTCTCTCAAAGAAAACCAGAAACCTTTCAAGCAAAATCTAAGGAGAATAAACCTTGTATTACTACCTTTAGTTGAACAAGATATTAAAAAGATGTATAATGCTGGGATAATAGTTTCCCTCAGATACTCCGAATGGATTTCCAACCTCGTGTCAGTTAGGAAGAAAACTGGAGAAATCAGACTTTGCATTGACTTTAGAAAATTGAACAGGTCCTCCTTGAAAGATAACTATCCTTTGCCTAAAATGGACCACATACTTCAAAAATTAGTTGGCTCTAAGAGAATCTCACTGCTTGATGGTTTTTCTGGTTACAACCAAGTGCTAGTATTCCCAAGTGATCAGCACAAAACCGCCTTCACCACACCTTTGGGTACATTCATGTATGTTAAAATTCCATTTGAGTTGATGAATGCGGGGGGAACTTTCCAAAGGGCCATGGACATAGCCTTTTCAGAAGACATATGCTACTTCATAGTCATTTACCTTGATGACATCATTGTTTACTCTAAAACCAATGAAGAGCACTTGGTCCACCTTAGAAAAGTTTTCGAAAAATGTAGGAAATATGACCTGTCTTTGAATCCCAAGAAAACATTGTTTGGTCTCAAGGAAGGAAAATCCTTGGCCACATCATCTCTGAAGAAGGAATCAAAATAGACCCTAAAATTATTGAAGGCATATTGCAAATCAGCCATCCCAGAAACATTAAGGAATTGCAATCCTTTATTGGGAAAATCAACTTCTTAAGAATATTTATCCTCAACCTTGCGGAACTCTTGAGAAATATTACAAACATGCTAAAAAAAGAGGTAGGAGTTAAGTGGACTTTGGAGGCCAAACAATCTTTTGAACTGGTTAAACAAGCACTCACCCAAACACCAGTTCTAATAAGTCATGATTGCACCAAAGACTTCTATATTTTCTCATTTGTATCTATCAAATATACTGTGGCTGCAATGTTGTTACAAAAAAACGCGATGGGACAAGAAAAACCCATAGCCTTCTTCAGCAAAGCCCTTAGGGATGCTCCCTTAAAATATAAAATCATGGAAAATTAGGCCTTCGCATTAATAAAAGCATTAAAAGACTTCAGAGTTTATATCTTGCATTCTCATATTATTGCTTTTGTTCTGCACACAATTTTCAAAGATATCTTAAATCAGGATCCTGATGGTAAAAGGGGAAAGTGGATTGCTATTATTTTAGAATATGATCTAGAAATCAGACCCACTAAACTGGTTAAAGGACAAGGACTTGCAAAACTCATGGCTGAAGCAAATCTACAAGCATTAGATATGAATTTTGTTGACTCTTTAGAAGAACAAAAAGAATGCACAACTCCTCATGTTGAAGAAGTATTTTTAAATTCACCTTGGTATGATGATATTCTTGATGTGCTATGCTATCTTAATGCTCCTCCTACCTTATCAAAGAAAAAAGCAAGATTCCTAAAACAAAAATCTTTAAAATTCTGCATTTTAGATGGAGTTCTATATTGGAAGATTCCTATTGGTATACTGCTTAAATGTTTGCTTGAGGATGATGCAGGAAAGATCATGCATGAAATGCACGAGGAAGTGTTGGGCCTCTGTTTTGCCTTGTTTTATATCACCTTTTACTCGAAATCACTCATGATTTTGTTTAGCTTGAATAATTCATTGTCATAGTTTTGTGCATTCTTGGAAATAATAAGTAAGTATTTGCTATTCCTTTGTTTTAATGAGATTTAAACATTAAAGGCATATTTAATAATAGTTTGTGTGTTTGTAGGTTTACAAAGTTGGTTATATACCTATTCTGATAGAGGTGAAGTTCCTGCACCACACGTTCTTGCACTAGTACCAGAACACATTCGTGCACCAGCATTGAAAATCACTAAATCTGCTGAAAATCCGCATAATTTCTAAATGGCCAAGTTTGACCTCGGTTTTTATGCAAATGGAGGTGAATTATGGAAATTCGAGAAAATGGGTTTTTCAAAAATATAACCAATTACCCATAACCGAAACCGTTTCCTGAGATTCAAAGTATTCCAAAAGTTACGAACAGGTCTTTGAAGCACTTTTATAAAAAAGAGACTGTTTTTTCCAGAATTCTGAAAACACAGTCAACAAGTTTCAGACAGCCAACTTCCATCTCAGTTTTTGTGTATATGAAGGAAAATAAAGAAATTCTGTGACATGGGTTTTTATCCCAGTATAGAAAATTGACTAATCTCAAAGCGGTTTCCAAAAATACACAATGGTTGAGGAGATACGAAGGGGGCTCTGAAGGCCATTTGTTAAAATTACCAGATTTTCCAGAATTCTAGAAAAAATCCCAGAATTGGAAAATTCGTATTAAATCTCAATTCTTTTAATAGGGGAACGGTTGTACTGTCATACGATGTAATTAGAAATTGTTAGGATTCAATCCCCATATTCCTTAAAAAGGAATAGCTTGTTTTAATCATTACGAAAGATTATAAAAGGGGAAAGGATGCACGTAGAAGGGGACGAACGGACAGTAGAGGAGTGACGCTACAACATTGTTGTTGTAACTTTGTTTTGCTAGTATCGCCCAAATCTGGGCTAGATTGTAATCACGCATGTGTTTGCTTTGAGGATTTAATAAGAAGAGCTCTGCCTTATGCTTCATAAATTTTATCATTTTTTATGTTTAAACAGTTGATGCGTTGATTCGATACTGAGTAGCGTTTTCGTTTGAAAGGGAAACATGTTGGTTGGCTAGGGCCCATCCAACCCAGCACCTTCTCCCTCCTTTCTGTTCTTGTAATTTATGTTTTTAAACTGCCAAGTGTGATTTAATTTACAGCATTTGAATTTCTGTTTGAGTGAAAGCAAATCTGCTGCGTGAAGTAGTTAAATTTACTTTCTGCACGGTTGATTTATTTTCCTTGCTTGGTTCGAGCAAGAAGAAGTTTCTTGCACCAGTTCACATTGGTGTGCTATTCACTTTCTGCACGTTTGGTTTGTTTTCTCCGCCTGGTTCGAGCAGGAGAAGTCACCTACACCAATGCATGTTGGTGTGCTATTCACTTGAGCAAGCCTTTCTAATTTACTTTCAGCAATTTTCTTGCTTTCATTAAACACTTTATAACAGATTGTTTCTTTATTTCTATAGACATTTATCTTTTTGATATGAAATCCAGTTTTATAACACTTGCAGTAATTAAGCATTGATTTCAAGAATTAAAAGTTAAAGTGTAAGAAGCTCTGATCAGGTACAAGAACCAGTTTCTTGGTACCAGATCTGAGTGCTGTGGGCTTGAGAAATTTCAGGGCCCTTGCACGAAGAAAAGCATTTTTAGTACAGACATTACTTTACACCTTTTTCATAAATCGTTGTTCCTACACTAGTGCAAGAAGACTGCACTAGTGCAAGATCGATTCTTGTGGAAAGGATATCTTTACATGAGCAGCTTCGAAGGGGCCCATCTGTTGAAGACTGCTAAGGCGTCTTTGCTAAAGAAAATACATTCTTAGTAGATGATCAATATCCAGCTAGAGTGATTGCCTTCTTTTTATTTGTGAATCTCTTTTGCAAGTACATTTCTTCTTGTTCCAGCGTTAGATTACTTTGATGATTTAGTTATCTTCTCTACAAGATTTTATTTAAAGTAGGAATTTCTATCAAGAAAATTCATACCATCTCTGGCATTGCCTGTACTTCGTCTCTAAGTTTACAAATCCCCCGGGTTGACAATTAAATGTTGAGTAGTTTGCTTAAGTGCAATTCTGTTGGCCGGATAAATCGATCTTGCAGACAAGATTGATCTCCCTAGTATCAGAAGATAGTCTAGCAACAAACAGACAATTAAATCTATATTTCTCTAGATATATCACGATTTATAAATAAATTCTACAAAGGTGTTACGATCCTACCTTGATCCAACGCTTGTTTGTAGTAGTCGTCCTTCAGTCGCTCGAAAGAGTTATCTTCAAAGATCTGCAATCACAAAAAAACAAACATCAAATAGCACCTGCATAGCATATATTCATAAATCATATCTATTATGGTGATCAAGGAATCCATAAAATAAACAATCAATTGATAGCTTATTGAGAAAAACAAACTTATTTGTATTAACTTTGAAATAGTAGAAGAACCTTACAACCTTTTCAGCATTGATGTTCAACAGGTCTTCCCGGGGTCCGAAGCAGGAATTTCCTTTACTCTAACAAGCCTTGCACTCTTCCAACCAAGATACATACAGGTATGTAATCTTTCCTCATAAAATCTCAGTTAAAGGAGTCTAAGTTCCAACAGCACTTTACCTCAAATAACACTAAAGCTTCAACTCATCAATTGTAGTGTCGTTTAGTAACCCTTTGAGGCTGCCCCATGCCTCTTTTTATAGTGCAAAAGAGGAGGTTACAGTTCCACCTATGAAGGGATAAAATCCTCCTTCAAAGGGATAAGCTCCTCACATCAAGGGATTAGCTCCTTAAGGCATGGGATACATGAACCTGAAAAGAGCGGACTTTCCACCACAAGATTCCTTCCAGAAGCTTCTAAAAATGACTGAAAGTGAGATTTTTAGAGTTTATTTACGCCTTTTTAATATTTTACAGGGGTCTGTACCCTTAACAAAGAGAAAGTGCGGTCAGGTACACAGGAGACATGACCATTAGGTGCGGGACCGCAGGTAAGTCAAAGAGAAAGTGCGATACCAGAGTTTTAGAGACTTTTGAGAGCTTTTATCTTATTTTTAAGGCTTGACATGAGGAACTGATGTTTTTAGACTTGCAAAGGAGGAAAGTATGAGTGATAATGAGCTCATACGGACAACGAAATGTCAAAGTGACAATTTTCAGTGCAACAGATTTCCCCCTAAAGTGCGAAGTCTGTAATAGATGAAGATAAAGTCTGTCATGTATGAAGAGTGAAGTACTTTATCATTTCAAGGATCATTATGTGGACACCCCAGTCGAAACCTGTAAAAACATTCAACACAAAATATATATATGTAGATATATCATCGCTAAGGTAGGCATTCCCATACTCAAATCAAAACTAACTAGAAAATTGACTTAAACTGTTCTGATACAGGAATTATTTTTCAATACATCAAAAATATAGACATGTGTAGACACAATATGTACGCAACCATCTGTTTATGAATAGTCCATTGTATAAATGAATAACAAAATTCCTCGCAGCCTGGATGGTAGAAACTATATCCAGGGTCTTTATTTCCGCTTCCCGAACTTGTACGATTCTATCCATGTGAATGAATGTGTCGAAGTCGAACATGGTAGAAACCACTTGATTACCAATCAATAATGTAAACTGTTAGCAAGTGTGAGAGTAACCACAAGTAATTTCAATGGCCCTCAAAGTACTCAGTACAGTCCATGAAATGTGAATGAATGAGCTGAAGTCGAACATGTCACGGAATCATTCGATCGAAGGTCAATGATGCAACCTGTCGTCGAAGGTGAGAAACATGCCATTAAGGCATGCAGATTTCAAGGTACTGACGATTTCTAGATCAACTTCCTAGATAATGAGCTGTCGTCGACAGAAAGTGATCCGTCGTAAGCAAGGCCACAACACGAAATCATAGATCAAGTTTTGAAGAAATATATTGGTAAGGACTGACTCAGGGATGGTCAAAATGAAAGACAAATATTTTTCAGATGAATGGTTTGTTTGAACTGTCTTCTTGAACACATAACCACACTGCAGATGGCTTGGTGATAATTGACCCAAAGCCAATACCCAAAAACCAGTTGAATACTTTCAATATGGTTTGATTAACTGTTAGGCAAAGGAATTTCCCAACCCAGGTGAACAAAAGTGTCGTGTTCAAGAGTGGTTAACAGTTTTTCGAAAATCAAAATGTAACAAACATGTTCGTTTTTCTCTCTTTTCCCCCCACCATTTCTGGCAAGTACCTCTTTATTTTTGACAAGCTTGAGGAGGATAACATTTTCTTATTTATAAGCTCATCCTTTAGATGAGTCCAACTTAGTTTAAAATTTGAACCCTAAGAAGGAGTGGTTCGTTCCTGTTTTAAAATTGAACAGGTCCTTTACTGTTAAACTTTAACGAGTGCAGTATAGGAGAAACTTGGTGTTTTTCAATTTTAGGGAGTCAAAAGAAAAATCTTAAGAAAACTCCATGGGTGTATTTTTTCATAAATTTAGTCTCTCAAGCCCGAAAAAGGATAAAATCATGCGGGAGAGAACTCTATTGACCGTAATTAGTCAACGTATACCTTTTTCGTAAATAGTCCATTTTAGTCCGTAAAAGGGGTAAACTTATACTGAAGGGACGATCATTCATTTACTTTAACGAGCTCGAATAGTCAAGTACTCGACAATCTTTTCATTTTTAGAGAGTCTGAAAAGGGCTTAAAAGAGAACTCCAGGGTTTCGCTTTTTCGTAAGTTTTAACGAGTTCGAAAAAGGGATAAAAATGTACTCATGGTTTCACTTTTTCTGTAAATTTTTACGAGTTCGAAAAAGTGATAAAAATGTACTCATGTGGCCGACTTTCAATTTAATTTACAAGCAGGAAAAGACGGAAAGAACTCGGCATTTTCATGTGTTTTACGAGAACGAAAGATAACAAAATAATCTCAGGATTTTCATGAGTTTAACGAGTCTTGAAAATAATAACTGAAATGGACTCAAGATAGGTTTCATTTTTACAAAAGCTTGAAACAGAGAAAAAATATGCTTCATATAGGTTTGAATGCCCCCTAAGCATAATTTTTTAGAGCACATGCCCCCCCAGCTTCATTTAATTCAAATAAATAGACTACTGGTAATTAATAGCTAGATGGAATGAAGGTTCATTTACGAGATCATATGAAAGACCCGACCTAAAACTATAAGAAAATTATGCAAAAACTGAAATAACTAACCTAAATATACGACTTAACATTTACGAGATCTAGTCAAAGACTCGACTCAATTAGGGGAGGATTTGTTTCATTTTTTAACGATCTTGACATAGGAAAAGAACTATGCTCATGGCAACGTGTTTCATTTTTTAACGAGGTTGACACAATAAAAGGAACTTTCCTCTTGATCCATTGATTCATTTTGAACGAGGTTGACACGGTAAAAGGAACTTTCCTCATACTTGATTCATTTTTTTACGAGGTTGACTCAGTAACAGGAACCATCCTCAAAAACTACTTATTTCTAATCTATTAATCTACTCTCTACAATCTACCTACTGATTCATTTTTTAATGAGGTTGACACAGGAAAAGAACTGTCCTCATACCTGATTCATTTTTTAATGAGGTTGACACAGTAAAAGGAACTATCCTCACACTCACTGATTCATTTTTTAATGAGGTTGACACAGTAAAAGGAACTATCCTCAGACTCATTGATTCATTTTTTAACGAGGTTGACACAGTAAAAGGAACTATCCTCTGACCAACTGATTCATTTTTTAACGAGGTTGACACAGTAAAAGGAACTATCCTCGTAAGAATTTGTTTCATTTTTTAATGAGGTTGACACAGGAAAAGAACTTTCCTCTTGGAAGCTTGTTTCATTTTTTTTAACGAGCTTGACACAAGAAAAGGAACTATGCTCTCAACTAACTGATTAATTTTTTAATGAGGTTGACATAGTAAAAGGAACTATCTTCACACTCACTGATTCATTTTTTAACGAGGTTAACACAGTAAAAGGAACTCTCCTCACGGGCCACTGATTCATTTTTTAACGAGGTTGACACAGTAAAAGGAACTATCCTCGGTGACTTGATCATGGCTTCCAACTGGAAGAAACACATGTCAATGGACAAACCTTGATCATGGCTTCCAAGAGGTCTTCATTAGAAGGAAGAATAGTCCTCTGGAAGGAACACATGTCAAGGGAATCAAAAGGGATAAGAACATTGCATTCAAATAATCCCATAGAGTGTTCCATGTCAATTACTGGATCTAAGTCATAGGAAGTCAAGCAAACA
Organism: Pinus albicaulis; assembly: GCA_034641835.2. Lineage (NCBI taxonomy): Eukaryota > Viridiplantae > Streptophyta > Pinopsida > Pinales > Pinaceae > Pinus > Pinus albicaulis. The sequence goes on from CM076575.1 coordinate 323,508,215, forward strand.
GTGAGAGGCTCGCTTACATCGGTAACTGAAAACATGGGACTAGTTGCCACATAATTAACCCGTGGCGGGGTAGATACCACTTTCTTATGAGGAACATTCAGGGATGTCAGATTATTGGTAGTCGAATCAAGACTAGGGAACAAAAGCTAGTCTACAGTCACAATATTTCCATTGTGAGGGAAATACATCACTCAAAAGAGTGTCGATACGACAACTTTCATTGCATAGACATAGTCTCACCCAAGGAGTAAATTGAAATCCAAGGGGCCTCGAACTACCATAAGATAAATACAGACAGTTTTAGCTTCCAAAGTAATAGAAAAATTAGGAAGGATCCCTAAAGGTTCACTAATGGTTCTGTTAAAAGCTTTCAGATTCTGCGTAATAGGAACAAGCTGAGGGGAACCCAAAGCTTTCCAAGTAGTTGAGGATAAAATACTAACAGAAGCACCTTCATCTACATGTGTGCAGTGTATGTCCCTACCACCAGTCTTCATAATTATTTGGAAAGGGATAGAGGAAGGAAGAAAACGTTTTGTCAGTCTATTCCAATCAAAGGAAAAGACCTTAGTACTTGGAGGGGGTTCTATAGAAACAGGTGAAATGCCCCCTGGCGTAGAAGAATCTGATGTAACAAGAAGAACCTGAGCGGTATGAAGTTCACTCTCTTCAGGGAGAGTGGGATCGACCGAATGGGAAATTGAGTCGACCACTTGATCAACTAATGGATCATCAACTTGAGTGATATGAGTTTCACTTTCCAATGGAAGAGTGGGATTGACTGTACTTGGAATTAGATCAATCACTCCGTCAGTTGACAGTAGGTTGGGAGAAAGTTGATGGTAACCAGTTGGAAGTTCTTGCTTTGGAACAGTAAGGTTTTCCAACAATTTTGAGGCTTCATCCATGTGAGGGAAAATGTGAGTTTGATGAATCCCTTTGCACAACTTACAAGGAAACCTAACTTTACCCTTTTTCCCAGGAACCTGAATATCATTGGTTGATGGATCAACGGAAAGTTGATGAGATTTTTCTGACCATACTTCCAAGACCTTTGGAATACTAGGACAATTGATAAGGAAGTGGTCACCCTTACAAAGCCTGCAAGGGTATTTGGGTTTACGATGCATGTTGGAGGTTTCCTCAACACTACTAACACTTGCAGCCATGGTTGGTTGGTTAACTTATTTCTTATCTTGCTTCTTCTTCTTCTTATTCTTCTTCCCTTTCTTCTTCTTCTTAGTCACCTGGTTACTAGCATCAAGGCTTTTACCAAGTGAAGAGGAAGAAATGGAGGAATACATATTGGGCGAAGAAGGCAAAGAGTTAACAGAAGGTTGGTGATGTTGAGATGGTGAACTCTGTTGAGGTGAAGCATTCGGTTGAGGTGGAAAAATTGGAGTATTCGGGGCCAATGAAGTTGAAAATAACCATATCAATAAACCTATTGTAAATCTAGGTAATGACAATGTAGCCATATAAGGAGGACCAACATTTACAAAGAAAGGAAAAGTACTAGGATTCTCGTTAAGAGGGGTTCCTTGGTTGGTAAATTCTAGAATAGTTTCCATTATATTCAACTTCAGTGAATTTTACTAACAATTTAAAATAAAATTAACAATTCACAATTCACACCTAACAATTAAAATTCACAAATCACACCTATGGTCTCTAAAAGTAAAAGCAAACAAATGAAAACGTGCTATCAAATCTAGGAGTCAAACCACACACAAACAGTAGATTCCCGCACTAAAAACACTAGTTGGTGATGAAATCCAAAATCGTAGAATTTTAATGCAGAAATGGTGGTTGGAACAGTTACCCCATTAACCTGCTTAATGAAACAAACTGGTGCAAGTTCCTCCACTATACCATCTCGAGTGAAGATAACCCTCCAGAGAGTCCAAGTGAGTCTAGCCAACGTCTGCTCCAAGTACAGTGGGATCTTCCCTCCACCGTCACCTTAGGAAAGAATCCTAGAGTTTATGGCCACTAAGGTCACCAACAGGAACAAATATACATGGGGGAACAGTCTACGATCCGATACACATGCAAGGGAAGAGTAACAAAGCTCAATCCCCTTGAAGGCTCCTTGACATAATCCAAGGTGTACCGACAAGTGACCCCAGGCTCCTCAACAAGGGTCAATTCGAGGTTTACCGTTGTTAATACGTGTATATCTACTATCGTTCCCAATGAGTAAGGATTGATTACCTCACTGGTTCAGATATGATCTCGTGCTTAACTACTTTAAGAGGAGCTTCCTAGAGCATACATGCAACAATTAGAATTTTTCCTACTGCAAGATCGACTACTTGTTTGTTTTACTGTCTTGGAGAGTTAACTAAAACCTATTCCAAGACGCTAGCCTAAGCTATATTGGTGGAAAGAGCCCTAAAAATGTAAAAATTAATATATGAATTTTAATTAAGCGCTGTGTTATTTAGGCTGTTATTACTCAAAGGGTAAATGGATATGAAACCAATGGTGTTATGACCCGACTCAAAACTGAATGCAATTGAATATGATAATGTAATATTTTCAATTCGATGAATCCTAATTAACGTAGGGAGAGAATTTCCATTCACTTCCAATAATGCAAAAAATTGATCACTAAGAGAAAATATAACAAATTCTCTAATGCACTAATTTCATCAAGAAAAACTAATGCTAATCAATTCCAAAACAATTTTTGTTTTTTGTTTTTTTAAAACAAGCATAAAAACATATAAATTAAAATCAAAGAAAACTGATCTAAATCTACGATTGATTTTTCAGAATGTAAACTATGCAATTGTAATTTATGCACAATTCACTTGAAAAGTATGCAAATGTCATATTTGCACATTTTTCATTCATATTCTGAAAATGAGAATTCTAATTATGCAAATGTGATATATGCAAGAGAATTCTCAAACATAAGATGATTCTAATGTAATCTAATAACCAATCAAGTGTAAGTAAAGAAAATTGGGTGAGAGTTCCAAATATCAAAAAAATAAAAACACTCAAAGGCGATTAACACTCATACACAATTTAGCCCCCCCCGGGCGAATGAGGAGGAAATTTTTCTGCAAAAACAAAAGCAAAAAGATGCAAAATTGTGAAAAGACTGAGACAAACCTCTAAGTAATGACCAAAGGAAATCAAATTAAGAATTTCTCAAATAAGAGACTCAAAACACCCAATTAACTTAACGAAGATTGATGAGATGAAAAAATTTGCTGAAAGAAACTCATAAACAAGGCTTTTTGACAAAAAATACAGATCTGGGTAGATGCTAAGAATTCTAAATTAAATCTAGACTAAGCCTGAAAAATAAATTTTAAGTCTTCATAAAATTTTCCAGGGTCAGCAGGCTCCAGAGTAAACAGGTGCGGTACCGCACTCATTAGTCAAGAAAATTGTGGAGATGACTGCACTATGCGTGAATGCAAAGTGCGGAGATCAGAAAACTTCAAGAAAACAAAAAAGTTCTTAAAATTTTTGAAAGAAAAGTAAAACTAAGCTACCCAAGCCAGTATACATCAATCAAAAACCAGAAAAAAACCATTTTCTCAAGTCAAAATAAAAGAAAAACCAAAAATCAAATTCTTTCCCCAGTGGAATCGCCAATTTGTTGGCCAGATAAATCGATCTTGTAGACAAGATCGATCTCCCTAGTATCAGAAGATAGTCTAGCAACAAATAGACAATTAAATCTATCTTTCTCTAGATATATCACGATTTATAAGTAAATTCTACAAAGGTGTTACGATCCTACCTTGATCTAACGCTTGTTTGTAGTAGTTGTCCTTCAGTCACCCGAAAGAGATATCTTCAAAGATCTGCAATCACAAATAAACAAACATCAAATAGCACCTGCATAGCATATATTCATAAATCATATCTATTATGGTGATCAACGAATCCATAAAATAACCAATCGATTGACAGCTTATTGAGAAAAACAAACTTATTTGTATTAACTTTGAAATAGTAGAAGAACCTTACAACCTTTTCAACCTTGATGTTGAACAGGTCTTCCCGGGGTCCGGAGCAGGAATTTCCTTTACTCTGACAAGCCTTGCACTCTTCCAACCGAGATACATACAGGTATATAATCTTTCCTCATAAAATCTCAGCTAAAGGAGTCTAAGTTCCAACAACACTTTACCTCAAATAACACTAAAGCTTCAACTCATCAATTGTAGTGTCATTTAGTAACCCTTTGAGGCTGCCCTATGCCTCCTTTTATAGTGCAAAAGAGGAGGTTACAGTTCCACCTATGAAGGGATAGAATCCTCCTTCAAAGAGATAAGATCCTCACATTAAGGTATTATCTCCTTAAGGCATGGGATACATGAACATGAAAAGAGCGGACTTGCCACCGCAAGATTCCTTCCAAAAGCTTCTAAAAATGACTGAAAGTGAAATTTTTAGAGTTTACTTGCGCCTTTTTAATCTTTTACAGGGGTCTGCTCCCTTAACACAGAGAAAGTGCGGTCAGGTACGCAGGAGACATGACCATTAGGTGTGGTACTGCAGGTAAGACAAAGAGAAAGTGTGATACCAGAGTTTTAGAGAATTTTGAGAGCTTTTCTCTTATTTTTAAGGCTTGACATGAGGAATTGATGTTTTTAGACTTGCAAAGGAGGAAATTATGAGTGATAATGAGCTCATATGGACAACGAAATGTCAAGGTGAAAATTTTCAGTGCAACTAATTCCTGCACCCAACAGGGAGAATGTGGGGGCCATCTTTACTGGAAAACCACAGCTAACAAGATCCTTAGAACCGGTTACTATTGGCCCACCTTGTTTCCCGACACCCACAAACTAGTCGTGACTTGTCATAAATGTCAAATCTTTGATGGCAAGAGAAAGATTTTTCCTTTGCCTTTACATCCGATCATTGTTGAAGCTTCGTTTCAACAATGGGGTTTAGACTTCATTGGAGATATCCACCCTTTTTAATCTACCCAACACAAATGGATCCTCACCGCTACTGATTACTTTACCCAATGGATAGAAGCCATCCCCTCTAGGAATGCCACCGATTCAGTCATTATCAAATTTCTTGAGACCAACATTCTGTCTAGATTTGGTTGCCCTAGGAAAATCATTATGGACAATGCAGCAACCTTTACATCCAAAAGAATGGTTGAATTATGTTATAAATATCACATCACATTAGGAAATTCCACAGTTTATTACCCTCAAGGTAATGGGTTGGTCGAGTCCTCTAATAAAATCCTGGTCAGTATCATTAAGAAACTTCTGGAACAAAATTAAAATGCATGGCATGGAAAGCTAGTGCATGCACTATGGGCTGATAGACTAACCACCAAGAAAACAATCGGTATGTCTCCCTATCAATTAGTGTATGGCATGGACGCCATTTTCCCAACATATTTGGGAGTCCCGGTGATGAAACTATTACAAGAAGTACAATCAGAAGAAAATGACATGCAAAGGAGGCTGAACCAAACTATCCATTTACAGCAAACAAGAGAGGAGGTGTACAAGAGGACAGTTAGTACAAGAAAATATGAAGAAGATTTTTGATAGAAGAACCAAAGACAACGATTTCCAGATTGGAGATAAGGTGCTGAAGTGGGACCCAAGGAGAGAAGATAAAGGTAAACATGGTAAGTTTGAAAACTTGTGGAAAGGGCCATTCATTATCGGTTCAGATATAGGAAACAATGCCTTCTTTTTACAAGAACTTGATGGGATTGAAATATTTGGAGGTCTTGTTAATGGCAGGACACTAAAAAACTACTTTTGTCATGATTCCTAGCTTTAATTTTTTACTCATTGTACATACCATGGTTTGAAGAAAAGGTCAAAAAGAGAAAAAACACAAAAAACATAGAAAAAATAAAAAAGAGGGCAGATTCTAAAAGAAAAGGTACAACCCCATACCCAAAAAATAGTAACACTGAAAGTGTGCAAGTCTAAATGCCACTACTGGCGCAAATTTTTTTTTCTTGTTCAGCTATATAGCCTAATCATGGTTGAGCATGTTTTAAATTTATTGTTGATAAGTTAGTGAAAATTATGCTGGTCAAAACATTGAAGCTTGACTTGTCGAAGAAAATAGATTAGGAAAGAAAGATACTGGTTCCACATGCTCAAAATAGAACCAAGGAGAAAAATAGGGATGAATAGCAAACTATGTATCTTCTGCCCTGATTTTTCTAAGTCTTATTTTGTACAAAAATAACATTTGTGTGCATCTTTTTTTTATGCCACAAACCCATGATAAATCAGATTGTCTAATCCTAATTTATTCATTTTTTCAATTTCATGATTTTAGCTTAGTCAATAAATCCTGTCAAACAGTTTAACCTTGACAGTTGAGTAGAAGAGATAGAGAATCAAAGGAGTTCAATAGCCTAATCTGAACTCCCGAAAGAGATAAGTGTAGAAGCAGATAGTTTGCTTTTTCTTTCAAAATAAAAATAAAAATGGGTTTGCCAGTTAAAGTGCACCCAAGGAAGAAAAAAATGTTAGGCAAGTAGGTTGGCTAGGTAAAATTGAATTTGAGCTAATCATGCTTTCAGATTTCAAAATCACTACTTTAGGGAAAGCAGTAGCAAAAGAAAAGAGAAAAAAACCACCCAATGGATGAGGCACTGGTCTTCATAAACCAAGAGATCTAAAATTCTGGACACCTCCTGAAAAGAAGCTTCCCTCCCCAAGTGGAGCCACTGTTAGTCATCAGTGATTTTTACCTATTTAGATGACTAAATGCTTTGTCCAATATTTGTAGAAACATAATTGAAGAATCATGTGAGTTCTAGAAATATCCTCAAAGAGAAAAAATTTCACTATCCCATTTCCCTGTCAAAGCATGGCCAATCTATCGCCCAGACAAGACCAATTTCCCTCACTCTCACTATTTTTTCCACCTCTTCCTATAACACTATGTCTCTGTTTGCCTAAGCCCTCTATTTTCATACCTTATTTCACCAAGTAGACCAAACTTTTTCCCCTGCTCACCAAGTGCCTCAAGCAATGGTGATGTCAAAACTCCCTTTCTAAAGCCCTCTAAAGTAAAAAAAATTTTCTAGTTGTCTAGGATGGTAGTGCATAATAGAGTGTCAAAAACCTTGTCTCCTCATCCAAACCCTGATTCAAGTTTTCAGTAAAAAACCTATGCCAAGGAAATTATCATAAGTCAAATAGGGTCACCTAGGTTATGCACTATCATGGTTCTAAATTCACTGTTTCCACAAGTATTCAAGGGTAAAGTCAAGAGAACACAAGGGTGAGGCTTGTAATTATCCAAAGAACATCAAAAGACCTCCAAAGGTATCCTCTTGATCAAGCAGTAAGCCTGCAAAGGAACAATTTACCATGCCCAAGAATTTCTGCAGAAATGTTTTGTAAATGGTAAAACAGCATAACAAAGGCAAAGAAGGAGACCTAAAAAAACTCATAAAGGCATCCACAGCTGGTAGCAAGATACAAACAGACTTAAATTTTACAAGGAAGAACATGATCTCATGAGAGAGTGTTATGAAGTACTGCCCATCAAAAGTTCCATGCAGGTTGTAAAAGACAATGGCACATAAGCAACACTGTACATCAATCAAAAACATCATTAAAGGGTTTTTTGGTTTCAAACATGAAACTTGTAGAGGGACAACTTCCCTTTGCTTGCATTTCTTGCAAAGAAGACCAAAAAGCCATCATATTAGCCATGAGGTAAGGTAAAAAAGGAGTGTCATCATGAGAAGATCATTCACAACCTAGAAGAAAGCTGCAAGGTATGTGTTTGTTGGGAATCAAGATTCATGACTGTTTTGACCAAGTAATAGAGCAATGCTAAGGCTACAAAGGCAAAGAACACCTAAAACCCTTCAAAATATCATTGAAGTCATTTTAGACATAAAATAGTGAGTTTGATAAGTGTCTTTTTGACAACTCAGAAGATAACACTATTTGTTTTTTTGAAGTATCCCTAAAAACTCAGAAGCTTGGGAAGATAGACAAAGAAGGTCAAAGTAGTGACCAAGAAACCTCCTTCATCACAACATATGGTTTCAAGGGTTTTTCCAGCTACCTTGTATGGTTTGGCAGACAAGCACTATTCTACACAAGGTTAAAAAGAAGAATGTTTTCAAATACGGAAATTTCAGATTCAAAGGCCTCTTTCTCTAAAGAAAATCTAGAGACATATTCTAGTGGAAAAAAGAGACAAACATGGGTCATCATTGATAAGGGGAGTTGTACAAACTTCAAAAAGAAACAGTGAACTAAAAATAAACAGATATACCCCTGGTTTATAATAGAACAATGAAACTGCCAACAAGGACCTCTTTGTCAAAGGACTATTCTACAAAAATATGACGAAGACATAGACAACACTTCACAGAGCTGGAAAAGGTGTCTTTCCCAAAGAAATAATGACAAGGTCAAAGGAAAGAATGTTTCAAATACAGAATGACAGTCAAAGGGAGAAATGGAAAAGATAATGAGTTTGTTGTGTATAGGTTTTAAAAGTTCAAAATAGTTCTTTTTCCAAAGTACAGGCTGAAAGGCATGGGCTTGGTGTCTTCAGGAAGATTGTCAAAATTAATGAGAACCTTGAGAGGCCTCCAGTAGTGTAAAAAGAATAATTTTTTAATCAAAACATCACCTACAAGACCAAAAAGGGCTAAAAACACAGTGAGAAAAAATTGAAAGGAAATTAACATTGTAAAAGTGGGTTTGGTTTCAAATTTATTTTTTAAAGAAAGTTTTAAAGGCCTTTTGGATACTTCCCCCCGCACCATTTTTCATCTCCAAGCCAAAGGAAGCCATTGAGAGAAGGTTTCGAAAGTTTCTGAGGAAATCGGTGAAGTTTACAGGTGCTACGCACCTGGCTCTCGGCGCTACACATAGGAGGGGTGGCCGCAGTGTTATTTAACACTGCGTTGCGCACCCAGAGCCTGACGATATGCTCCTGGGATGGTGTTATGCACAGACAGAGCAAGTGCCCAAAATTGTCGGTTACGCACATGCGTTACGCTCTTGAGAGCCCAACTGGCCCGACTCCTGCCTGTTACGCACTGGTGCTATTCACCAGTGTTACGCACAAGCGAAGTTTGTCTAAAATTGCTAAAAGGAGCCAAAATTTCAGTTTTTCACCTTCAAAGCTTCTACAAAAGTCAAGACACAAGGTTGGTGGTTTATTCTCTTGCCTCCAAAACTTTAATTTTCCTAGGCAAAGAGATGTTTAAAGGCTAAATTAAACCAAACCCTAGGTTGTCTAAAGAATCAATTTTAAATATCTTTGGTTAGGGTTCTCAAAGGAGAAAACTACTATGTATGCTAGAGGAGACTGAGTGAAAGAAAACACACCTCTGAAAAAGTTGAACACACTCCTGAAAAGATTCATATTTCCTTCATTTTCACAAATTTTCCCTCACTTCACTCATTACCATCCTTTGACCCAAAGGCCCTCAAACAGTTTTCAAAAAAATCCTTCTATGCTAAAAGGACCAGCCACCATGTCTGAAGCAGAGATTCACACCAACAATGATGAAATTCAAAGACCTACCGAGCCTCATTACAAGGGAGGAAGGGCCAATAGGTTTGATCCCTTAGACACCATTCAAATTACCTCCTCTCCCATGATCCTTTCACACTTTCAGGATGTTGGGTGTTATCAGTTTTGTGAAAAGGTCAAGCAAGTCAGAAGCCGCTCCAACTTGACTAGATTGTTTGTCATTGGCTTACAAAATCACCAAGTTGACCTAGCCGGAGTGAAATTTTAACTCTCATTTGAATCCATTTCCAAAGGAACAGGTATACCAGACATCGGTGAGATATGGTTTAAAAAAGGGAAGTTGGAGTTGAGCTACTATGAGCCCTACCTAAAACCAACCTGTCAACAATGCTGCAAGGTTGTTTTTCCTTTTTCCCACTTGCTAGAGAGGTATGCCTTGCTGATGAAGCAAATTATCAGATATTTCACCTGTGAGGGGAGATACTCCAGGATTTAATCATATCATATAAGGTTACTAATTCACTTCACCAAGGTCAAAATAATGAACCTACTATACTACCTTTTTCGGAGCATTGACAAGATGGCCTCACTTGTCAAGAAAAGAATTTATGACCGCCAAATGCTGAGCCTTTTCCACCACTCCTTGATCAAAATGATTGTCTTACACCAGTTGGAGTAGAAAAGTATCCCTTGGGAATTCTTCATCTCACATGATGTGTCTACAAACCCCCAAGCCTTCATTCAGCAGAATTTACCCTCCACTTCACAACCACCTACCTCCACTCCTCCATCATCTCTCCATGTGCCTTCTCCACAAAGAAATTCACCCCCTGTCCCTTATCCTAATGTACCAAGTGAAGAAGTTGACAGTGGCTCTAATGATGAGAAAACATATGACAATAATGAGGAAGAGGATAGTGAGGTAGAAGCTGAGATAGATGAAGATAATGAGGAAGAGGACAGTGAGGTAGAAGCTAAGGAAGATGAAGAAGACAAAGAAGAGGACAACAGTGAGCAAGAAAGTGATAATAACCACAACAAACAAGAAATTGATGACAACAGAAATCAAGAGAAAGATGTAAGTGAGACAAAGGTTGAAAACATTGAAGCAAATGTAGAGCTTGATGAAGAATATGGGACATAAACATAGTGTGAAGGAGAGGAACAAAAGAGTGATGATGACTAAGAAGAGGTAGCCTCTCAAGAAGGAAAAAATGAGCTAGAAAATAGAGTTAAAATCACTAAGCCCCGTGATGAGCAAAAGGGCCAAAACAATGGTTCTTATGATTAGGGAGATGACACTAAAAACACATACGAAGACAGTAGGGAGGAGGCACATGAAGGTAATAAAGGTAATAAGCAAAGCAATGATGAATTTGAGCATGACAGTGAAACCAATCACAGTGACAAAGGCACTGAATTAAATGAGATAAGTGAATAGGATAGTGGTCAGTTTGAGAGTCAAGATGACAGTGAGGAAAATAGTGAGAAAATCAAGGATGATGATGAGTTCAAAAGTCAAAAAATCAGTAACCCTATGGAGCATCAAGTGACTCATGAAATCAATGAAAAAGATGACAAGGCTTGTGGAACCTCCAAAGGTAGAGACACCATCATAAAACCTCTCACATGCACCTATCACAGAGGCATAAGAGATGTGTTTGCTGCTTCAAAAAGGCAAAGGGCCATCTCTCCTCCAACTATCAAGCATCAAGACAAAGGAAAGGGAAATATGGACAAAGGTGAGTAGAAGGTATAGGTAAGAAGGAGCAAAAGGATCAAGAAGACTTCTCAAGGATGTCAATTCATTGATCTAGACAGTGATACTGAGGACCAAGAGATGAAAACTAGGTTGCTCCTCTTGGAAAAATATGCACAACTTTAGGAATGGGAAAGGGTTTTTGATATGGATCAAAGTGTCATCTAATACTACAAAGAGGAACATAAGCATTTCAAGGATCTCAAGAGGGGCATTGCCCTACAAAAGAAAATGGCCAAACATTATGCAAGGAAAAGCATGCTTACTAGCACCAAGCTAAAGAAGGCCCTCATTGAACTAGAAAACCTAAAAAGAGCCAAAGTGCATGACAGCCTTGGAGTCTTGGCTGAGGCTTCTCAACAAGTGTCCAAAATCTGTTGAGGGGTATATCCACCAATTTTGAGGCAAATTGGACAACATTTTGTTTTTTCCAAATTTTGACCCCTAAGAGCGCAACACCCTAGGCGCTACACACAATTTGGTGCATCCTCAGCTCTCAAAGTTTACATTTTTGGATTTTTCACATCACCAACAGTCTACTCACCAATTTTCAGATCATTTGGAGCATTTTTACTCCCTCAAAAGGTCAAAAAAGTAAACAATTTGACCTTTCTACCTCCTTTTCACACCATGTGTTACGCACAGAGCAGTGTTGGGAGATTTGATTTTTGAGCAGGTAAATGGAATCCACTCAGCACAATGCAAACATTTTTGGAAATTATACTCATCAGGCTTTCCAACGAGCCATCACAGAGCCAAATCCGGTATCGGGAAGACCTCCAAAAGACTGCTGCAAAGGGACCTATTTTTGTGTTACGCACCTGGAAAATTTTCACTGTTTGACACATGTGCTACGCTCCTGTGGCTTAGAAGGAAAAATGTGCGTTTGGAAATTTTTCTTAGGCATGTCAGGCCTAAAAGTCAATTTTATTTCCATTTATAGTCAGAAAAGATATTTATTTAGATATTTTTGTGCCTTGGGCTTTGCAAAGCCTCAAGGACAAGTTAGGATATCTCTCTTTGGCCAATAGGCTTCTAGATGCTCTAGTAGGCTCTCCCCTCCTCTTTTGTTATATAAGACATGAGGATTCATTGTAAACGGTTGGGAATTGATGTGTTTAAGAGCAATACATGGTTTTATGAGCTTGGACAAGATATTGGTTTTATGAAGTGAATGAATGGCTTGTGTGGCTTGATGTTGGAGAAGCTTGCTTGCAAGATTCCATAACTTGGTGAATGGTGATGTTTTTCTAACTTGTTAATGTTTTATTGTCCTCATTTTGTTTCATTCTGCTTGTTTATAGATCATAAAAGTATAGGTTGAGATATACTCATGGAAGCACCTCAAACCTTCTGTTTGCTATAGTTTTGATGTTTTCCACTTTTAGTCATCTTAAGGAATTATTGACTGCTCCTTAGACCCACTAAAACTTGTTTTTGTTTCATGAATGGTTAGTATGTTAGCTTATAAATATGATTCATGGTATGCCATGTTTATTTAAAGTTTTCAAAACCCTATTGTGAAGCTTTTCTAGGAAATACTGATTGATTAGGTTAAGACAAAGAGGTCTCGTTTCAATCTTGCCCTTTTCCCATGCTTACCAACTTGTTTCAAAGTTCCCGATAGTTTGATATATGTTGTTTAGGAGTTCCCTCTCCATATATTGAGTTGTTTGTTTATATTATGTGTTTTCTCAAAATGCTGAAGGTGAATTTCTAAAGTTAGGAGCTCTAATGCTTCTATGTATCACTAGAATGTTCATCTTACATGTCTATCAGTTTGAGTATTGTTCATAGAGATTAATGGTTTGCCCTACCTCATGAGTTATTGCTTTCAGACTATATATGTTTAAGACCTCTTAGTTTTTCCCAAACTTAATGTTCATTACACCTCATACATCACCCAAAGGATCCATTAACCTTGCTAAATCGACCCTGCAATACACTTTGCTTCATCATTTAGACACCCTCGACTTCATCTGACCTCAGAGCCCTATTGATTTGATAACCTCTCATTCCACCTGTCCTACTTAGTCATCTTACCCCAATCCAAAACAAACAAACAAATTACACTTAACAACTAGCCTAAATTCAATCATCCGAAGTGAACAAGTTCACATCCTTCGCACAATAGAGAGAGCCCTCTATGAGTCTAGGAAGGCTAGGTCCTAGGACTCCAAAGACTGGTCTAGTGTTACTCTGTCATTTGGTTTAGCCAATCTACCAAATCACGGGACCCTAACATTGTCCTCCATGGGCGCCCGTTAGGGTTTGTGAGGTTGATCTTGCAAATTTCAACCAGATCGAGTGCTAACTCCTTATACCCCGGCCTCATTGGGGACATGCAAAGAAGGATCAAGAAAGAGCAGACCCTTATGATACCACTGATCTAAACTTATGCAGGAACACAATAAAATACAGAAATACACATAAACACAAAGATGCAACAAAAATAAGACTTCATTTCATTAATATCACATAACTGAAATATGCTTACAGACGGAATGGAAATAAACTAGCTAGGGTGCTGGTAGCTTATATCTGAGAAGAGATGTGGCGGCTACAGGCCTCTAAACTATGCTATGATGAGGCTCAAGGGAATTTTTATTATTCAACGACATGGTAAAACCCTAAGCATTCAAAAACCTAACCCTAGGAGATGAAGCGCCAAATCTATGGGCCCCGTTTGGGCATACGATCTCTGTTTGACATGCACAATACCTCGTTAGAAAGATCCATCCAAGGACTACAACTTTTGAGTGAGCAAAATCAATCATAGACCCATGTTGGTTCCATATTTCCTAAAAAATTTCGTTTAGGGCCTCAAAATGGCTCTAGAAGTTCAGGACCAAAAAAAATTCCAAAAATAGTAAATTCTGTTACAATTAAGAAAACTAAAAAAACCGAAAGAAACAATGATGGGTCCCCAAATGGAATAGGTGGGTGGCCACCAATATCCACCTAGATAAGGGTGAAACTAAGTTGCTTCGTCAGGAAGTTTTTCGAAAAATAACTAAGTGCGGGACGTGTGAGATCGGTGTAAACAATGATGAACTTGGACTATGATCGCACACTTAGCATATTCGACGACTCAAACAACATAGGTCATCTAAGACATAAAAACACATAATTTTCCTTCATGTGATAACTTTATGACCAGTTACGATAAATGTGACACCTAAGATACACTTTACGATGACCTTGACGACACTTGTGTGACAGTGCCCAAAACTTTGGAAATGAGTGTGACAGATACTTACAAGGTTAGAACAACTCATTTGCACAAATGTTACCTCTTGGAGCCTCTATAACATGCTCATACATACAATACGAGATCCAACATGCCAAAAGACAACACTTTGCTTATCTTGTGAAAGGGATCACAAAACTTTAAGAAAAGAAATCAAATGAGCTTCAAAGTTTGCGACAACAGTGAACAAGACCAAGGAAGGCTCTGAAATTTGGTATAGGCTAAAATTTTGGAGGGGGTTGTGGCAGCTATAACACTTGGCGACACACAGGTAGAATTCTATCTTCTCTATCTCAGTTAACTTGTTTTGTGCATGGCCTTGGTTCTTCGAGGAGTATTGATTCATCATGCAGATTACTTTGGTTTCCCCACTTACCACATGAATAGACTAAGTCCCTATCATGGAAATTTGGTTTAAATAAACAAAGATTCAACTTTATCACAATGTTTCAAGCAGGGGTGGGTAAAGAAGCTTGATATTTTAATATTTTCATAGTACAAGTTTTTAATCTCTGGTGTTGCTTTGCTGCTAGTAGAAACAAAAACATTGCTCTTCTTCTAGCGATCTTGAATAGTACCCCGACAGAGTTTCTTGCTTCACTTCTTTGCACCAGAAACATTTCTCTTCTTTCGCCTTTATTTTTTATTTTTTTTAAAATTGGACTGTGCATTGGCAGTTATTAATATTGGGCAGAAGAGGGATCCCAACTTATTAAGAGCAGGAGAGGTTGTTTCGTCAGAGAAGTATATAGGTTCCTCTGATTTAGTTTTTCTCTTTTATATTTTCCCCTTCTCCCTTTTTTCTTGATTGGATAAGCATGAAAACCCAGAAAAAAAAAGAACCGAATATGGGCACAAGGTTTCCTGGATAGACACAAGTTCATGGTTTTCCCAAGACTCTTCTTACGGATGGATCGTACTTTCCGTCGGAACTTCATTGGCCAAAATACATAACCAACACAATGAAGATGGACCATAGGCTAACCAAATGTTGAAGTGTCACAAGGCTCCTTAGACTTCATCCACACACAATCTCAGAAAGAAACACATGGGTGAGGAAAACACTTATTCGCATAAGAAAACAAAACAAGAAACAAGGAAAACAATAAGAAAAAGAATAAAGAAAAGAAAAAAAAAAACTATGTACATGGTGTACGGCACAACCCCTGATTGTTCATTAAAAATAGTGTTTGAGATCTCGATCATTGACCATGAGAGACTCAGTCTATAGAAAATCTAACAATGGGATTCAAATTGATCTAATAATGTACTAAAAAAATATTTACTGATCAAATAGGTAACTAAACTGGTACCTACTTTTTTGAGGTGCAAAAAAAGCACCTGATTTTGAAAAGTGGCGATGCAGAATCACCCTTTTTTTTAGCATATTTTTGACACTTTAAATTTTTTTTATTTATGAAGTATGAACATTTGTTTAAAAGGTTAGTGATTTTCATGTTAGTAATAAAAACATAAAAACAAAAAAAAAAAAAAAAACATGACAAAAAAAATCAAATATAAAAAAATATATATAAATAATAAAAAACCAATAAAAATTAAAAAAAAAAAAACAACAACAACATTAACTTGTAAAAATAAAAAAATTCAAACAAAATAAAACAAAAAATTTCGAAAATTAAATAAAAAAATTGAATTTTTTTAATAAAAAAACGCATAATTTAAAGAAAAAAAAAAATTGAACCAAATAAAAAAAGAAAAAAACATCGAAAACAATTTTTTTTAAGTTATTAAAAAAAAACCACATAATTAAAAAAAATGATAAAAAAAAATTAAAAGAGAAAATTTAAAAATAATTAAATTTTAAAAATTTAAATTAAAAAATAATAATTAGAAAATAAAAATAAAAATTTTAAAATAATAAAAAACAAAAAACAAAAAACAAAATTTAAAATTTAAAAAGAAATTAAAAAAAAAATTTCAAATAAAAAATTTATGATTAAAAATATATATATATGAAAAAGACATTTTAAAATAATTAAAAAAAAAACAACAACAAAAATCTAATTTTTGTTTTTAAATTAAACCATTTTAAAAATTTAAAAATTTAAAAAATAAAATAAAAATAAAAACATTTTAAAAATTAAAATGTAAAAATAAATTAAAAATTAAGAATTTAAAAAAAAATCTAAAAATATTAAATTAATTTAAATTAAAAATAAATATTACAAAAAAAATTATTAAAATTATAAATTTAAAAAAAAAAATTTAATTAAAAAAATATTAATTTAATTTTTAAAAAAATTGGGAATCGTGTCGCCCAGGTGGCAACGGGCCGGTCGCTATGTGGACCGGGGGCTGAATGAACCGACCTCCCACCGAGGTGGCAGCAGGGGGCTGCATGAATCGACCTCCCGCCTAGGTGGCAGTGGGATCAGCTGCTGGGCAGGTGGGCGCCTGCGTGAATCGACCTACTGCTCAGGTGACTGCGGGGGTCAGCCCTTAGGCAGGGGGAAGGCTGCACGCAGCCCCTAGTCTGCCAAACGGTCGCCCCCGCCGCCTCCTAGGGGTGAAATTTGATTATTTTTTTAAATTCAATTAATTTTATTTAATTTTATTTAATAAATTTTTTAATTAATTTAAATTTAATATGTATTTTTTTTAATTTAATTTAAATTTTCAAATAAATAAAATTAAATATTTAAAATTTGATATTTTAATTTAATTTAATTTAATTTTTTAATTTTTTAATTTTTAATTTATTTATTTATTTGTTTTTTTAATTTAATATTTTTAATTTATTTAATTTTTTCCATTTTTATTTTTTATTTTTTATTTATTTTTTATTTTTAATTTTTATTTTAATTTTAAAAGTGTTTTTATTTTTATTTTTATTTTTATTTTTTTTAATTTTTTTTTTATTAAAATTTAATATACATTTTTTTAATTAATTTTTTATTTTAAAATTTATATTTTTTTTGTTTTTAATTTAATAAAAAATTTCCTTTTTTTTGTTTTTTTTTTATAACTTGAAAAAAATGTAATCATTTTTTTTAAAATTATTTTAAAATGTTTTTTTCATTTTTTTAATTGTTAATATAATTTTTCATTATTCTAAAATTTTTGTTTTAACACTTTCAAAAAAAAAATTGGCTTTTACTTCCATTTTTAAAAAATGTTGAAAATTTACCCAAAAAAAGAAAAATTCCAGAATACAACTTTTTTTAAAAAATGTTGAAAATTTACCCCTGAAAAAAAAAAAGAAAAAAAGAGAGAGGTTATTCTAGAGTACAACTTTTCATTTTTGGGTTGTTTTTTCATTTTTTTTGGTGTTTTTTGCTTAAGTTCCCATTTGATCGATAACTATGTCTAAAACAAGATATTGAATCCTTCTATAATTTGTGGAAACAAAAACACGATCTCACAATAACATAACAAGTAAGAGAAAGAGACAATCAATCACACAACACAAGATGTATATGGGGAAAGCACACTGCCTAAAGCCCCACTATCTGTATATTGTATAAAGTCAAGACCATGAAACAATACAATGCTTTGTCTCTTACAAAAATTCTTGCACTTTGTCAACTGTCTCACTCTGAACTACGAAAAATCAGTCAATTACTTAACCAATTCTTAGCCTCTGCTCAGCCTACCTTGCTCAAGAATTCTTGAAGGAATTGTCACCCTATTAAATAGGAAATTCCCTTGAATTAATTGCGCAATGCATCCTTGGCCTCCACATGACTATATGACTAACATGTACAATTTTCTAATTATATAACTGATAATTATCAGCCTTTTAACCTCATTCTCAACTAGGCCTTCCTTAGAACTGACATGAAAGAGATATTTATAGCGAATTATTAGTTAACTTATTGATCACTACTTGTGAATTAAATCAAATTTTATACACTGGACCTCTCACTAGCTCATCTCTTAGTTAGAACTAGACTGATTTTAACTCAATTAATTGAGTTAACAAATTATAACTCACAAATAACTGTAACTCTACCCCCTTAAATCATGGGATAACTCTACATGCCTCCTCTCTGACCCTCAACTCAAATTTTCTACATTAACTTAGTCATTCTGGCTTAGTTAACTAATTACAACTCACAAATAACTATAACTGGACCCCCTTAAATCATGGGAGAACTCTACATACCTCCTCTCTGACCCTCAACTCGAATTTCCTAACCTAACTCAGTAATTTTATTTTTTTTTAACTGTAACGAGTAATTTTATTGATGGAGAAGAATGGCCAAAGCCAGGTCAAGCATTACAATTCACTGTTTCTGTCATTACATTTCTCTGCTTTTGCAAGGATACCTTGCCCATTTAGGGAATAGATGCCATATTCAGTGCCCCTGCATTTATGCTGATCATGCTCGTTTCTAGTGTGCATCCTGTATTTGCCAAAGTGTCTGCTTCTGTGTTTAAATCTCTGAGGATATGGAAGATTTGAGCTGTGGAGAATTCCTGTAGAAGTCTGCTCACTCTTTTGAGCTGCTTGTTTAGTACTGGATCCTTGGGTGCTTTTTTGTTTATTAAGGATTTTATCAACAATTCAGAGTCTCCAAAAATTAAGATGTCTCTTGCATTTCCTTTTCTGGCCAGTTGACAAGCTTTTAAAAGACTGAGGACTTCGGCCTGATTGTTGGTTTTAAACCCAAGATCCCAGCTGAAGTCCTCCTTTCTCCCATTCGGGAGGTATATAACCCCGCCTGCTCCAGACCTGCCTGGGTTGCCTTTCGAGGCTCCGTCGAAGAAGATAGTGCATTTACCTTGTGATTTCCACCACTTCTGGAAACTATCCAAGGTGTCTCTAATCTGCCATTTTTCCTTTTGATTTGGACGAGTGATTGCTGAAGTTCTCGGCATGGGGGAGAAGCCATCCAGCCATGCCCTTTCTTCCTTTCGGAGGGAGCTATCTTCTTTGACAATGGAATGTCGTAAAGTTTCTAAAAGTAGATTCTTGGCCTGTTCCGCAACATTCTCTGCTGTTGTTTCTTTTTGATTGAATACGATATCATTCCTGGCGAGCCACAGCTTCCAGCAAACATATTTTGGAGCTGCAGTCCACACCTTGAGCCAGAGAGATTTTTCAGTGATGTTGAGGGGATATCGAGCTCTCCAAGACGAAAACATGTCAGTGATCGAACAATGAGCAGGAGGGATCACATTCAGACCTGTCAAGAAGCTAGTCCAAGCCTTCTGAGCATACTCACAATCGATAAACATGTGTACTGAGGTTTCCAAAGCATTTTTGCAGAACACACATCGGTGAGGTCCTGCTATGTTTCTTTTGCACAGGTTATCACCAGTCAGGATTTTGTTATGAAATAAGGTCCAGAAAAAGAAATTAATCTTGGGAATGCTGAAGGATTCCCAGATCTGCTTCCACACTGATTCCGGGTGCTGAGAGGCCTTTTTGCCTTGCATCTGAAAGTAACCTTGCCTGACTGTGTACACCCCTGTTTTCCCCCATCCCCAAGAGTCATCTTCGTCCTTGTGCACAGGTGTAAAATCTGTAATGGCATCAGTGAGGGTAATCAGCTGATTTTTTATGTGCGCTGGAATGATGGGCAGTCTCCAACGCTGCCAATTGCCGTTGATATCCCACTCAACGATGTCCTCGACTTTTCGGATTCCTCTTGAGCTTAACCAGACTCTTAAGTCGACAATTTCATTATTAGCTGAAAGTGGAGGGTGTCCCATGATTCGTTCTTTCCACAGCAAAGTGTTTTTACCGTTCCCTGGAATTTTATACAATTGTGATCTGAAGAATTCAAGCCCTTTACAGCAGAGCCTCCAAGCCTGCGTTCCTCTAGGAGCAAGCGTTGGATTGAAGAAGGAGAGCGACTGATTTTTAAGATACTTATGTTTAAAGAGTTGGCTGACTGGGTGCGAAGGCTCTGTTATAAGCTGCCACAGGAGTTTACAGCCCATGGCTAAATTTGCTTGCTGTGGGTCACGAATTTGAAGCCCGCCCTCAGCAAAGGGACGCTTCGCTCTTTCCCAGTTAATAAGGTGAAATCGATTGCTGTTTCCCTTCCCTCCATTCCATAGAAAATTCCGTGTAATGCATGAGATTTGATCAGCGATTTGCTTTGGAGCCAGCAGCAGAGAGGCTTGAAATGTTGGGATAGCAGAAAGCACAGAACGGATTAGAGTGAGCTTGCCGCCTGTAGAAAGCCAAACTCCGCCCCGCGCAGCAATCTTTTTCTTGAACTTTGAGATCACCTCCTCCCATAGGTGATTGCGATTGGAACCCAACGTCAAAGGAAGGCCTAAATACTTAATTTTATCCCACTCAGCATAACCTTTGAACCCCAGAACGCTGGCAATCCTCTCAATCGAATGCTGGTCTATATTCCATCCATAGACAACACTTTTCCTCTCACTGATTAACGCTCCTGAGATGCTGCAGAACTTTTGGAGGATGATCTTGAAGGCGTTTGCCATTCTCATGGAGGCTCCCCCGAGGAGGAGGGAATCATCAGCAAAAAACGCGTGATTCACTGGAGCAACACCTTGCACAATTCTTATCCCTGGTATGGATCCAATTTGCTTCTCCTGTGACAGCTTCCTGCTTAATGAGTCAGCTAGCAGATTGTAGAGGAAGGGGGAAAGAGGGCAGCCCTGCCTCAGACCCCTAGTGGCTAAAAAGAACTCAGCTGGTCTACCATTCACCATTGGGGCTATCCAGATGTTTTCAGTGCAAGCTTTGATGAGATTTATAAATTCTTGTTTGAATCCAAAGGCTGCAAGGACCCTAAACATAAAAGAACGATTAACTCTGTCGAAGGCGTTGCACATATCCAACTTGATTATCATACCTTGTTCTTTCCTGCTTTGACTGGAATGCAGGGCTTCTTGAATTTGTATGACATTTTCCAGTAGTTGTCTGCCTTGAACAAATCCTCCTTGGGCCGGAGAGATGAGCTTTTGTAGAAGAGGCTTAATTCTGTTAGCCAAAAGTTTGGCCACAATCTTATAGGATGAATTGCAGAGTGAAATCGGCCTATATCTGTCAAAGGAGCTTGGATTTGAATCCTTGGGGATTAAAGCGAGAAAGGTTGAGTTTATACCTCCACCCACTTTTTCCCTCCTCAAGAATCCTCTTATCATTATGAAGAGATCAGCTTTGATAATCTCCCAACATATTCTATAAAAATGTATTGAGAAACCGTCAGGCCCTGGAGCTTTGTCTGGTTCCATGGACCAGACTATATTAGTTATCTCTTCTTCTGTGACTGGGCTCATCAGAGAGTCATTATCTTCCACATTTACCAAATTTGGGATGGTTGAGAGAAATTCTAATGCATCCTCCTCATTCCCATTTCTTTCCGCACTTAGAAGGTTTTGAAAATGGTTAACAGCTGCTTCTTTGATTTGAGTAAATCCTTTATACACCTGTCCATTAGAGTTGGTGATTTCTGCTATATGGTTGCGTGAAAGGCATGCCCTACACTGTCTATGGAAGTATGTGGTATTTCTGTCCCCAGATTTAAGCCACAGACTTCGAGACTTTAAGCGCCAATGTTCTTCTTCGTTTCTAAAAGAACAGTATGTATTCCTTTGGGCAGATTTTTCATTAGCTAAGTCTGTGGGAGAGGGATCCTTCTCCTCCATTTCCAATTGTAATCCTTCCAACAGCAGAACTGCCTCCTTTCTCTGAGTAGTGGGGGTGTGCATGGGATGCTTTATCCAATCTTTAAGAGCTTTTTTTGTGTTTTTCATTTTTTGTTCCCACACATAGCTTGGGGAACCGAGAACTTCTGTCCTCCAAGCTGTTTGAACTGTTTCAAAAAAGCCTTCCTTACCTGCCCAGAGAGGATTAAAGCGAAATGGGAGGGGACCTAGGTCTTCTTCTTCTTTTAGACATAAAAGGATTGGCTTGTGATCCGATGTAAGCTTTGGGAGAATCTTGGAAAAGACTATTCTGTTATCCATCATTAAGGAGCTGCTGGTGAGGAATCTATCAAGCCTAGCAGAGATATGATTTACTCCTGTTCTATTGTTAGTCCAGGTGTATTTGCCTTTCATGGGTTTGGAGTCAACTAAATCCCACTGCAGAATCAGGTTTCCCACTGTATTGAGAAAAGGATCCCTAGAGTAATTCCCTCCTCTTTTTTCTGTGGAATCCAGAATAATATTCAAATCACCACCTATGATCATATTTTTGGGGTTGATCTGCTCTATAAATTCCAAGAGTGACCTCCAGCACTCTCTCTTTTCTTCATAATGCACAGGAACATACAAATTAAACAGGGCGAGGGAGAGGTTACTTGCAATATGTCGCAGCTCTGTGAAGATCCAATGTTGGGTCTCAGAAAATCGATCTAATGTGAAGGAGTTTTTTGACCAAAATGTACCAATTCCTCCAGCCAAACCCCTTGCACTGACTGCCTTTCCTGAATCATACTTCCATTTCATGGTGCTAGTATTTAGAAGGGTTTCCCCTTCTATTTTGGTCTCTTGGAGCATAAGGATGTCCGCTGTTTCCATCTTCAATAAATCTTTGATAGCCTCTGCCTTATTGGGATTACCCAGACCCCTGCAGTTCCAAGAGACCAGCTGCATCATTTACCACTTGATTGGGTGGGACCACCTCCCTTGGGCGCCCTTGGTCTTGTGTTTCTCCCAATGGACATTTCAATGGTAGTTTGACTGCCTAGGGTTTTCTGCCGTTCTGATTCTTCTTCCCTTGTTTCCTTGTTTGTTCTTCTTCCCACTTTTTTAGATGGCCTTTCGAAGGTTTCCTCATCAGATGAGCACGTGTTTTCTAGGATCTTCTTCTTTTGTTTTATGATATCAGCATAAGAAGGAGAAGAAGTATTGCTAGAGTTTGGGTTTGGAATGTTACCTGTCTCTTGACTGTCTGCATTCTTCATCTGTGGAGGATCTTCCTGCTCAACCTCTGGAGGATCTGTCGGCGGGATAAGGGATTCGAAGGGGTTTTTGTCTCCAGCAATGCTGTTGTTTTCCCTGCTTCCACTGGGTTGATTACTTGCTCCTTCTTGCCCTGTTTTGTTCCCTGTCTCTTTTACTTTGTTTTTGTTGTTTTGCCTGCTGCTTGCTGTCCTCTTTGCTTGCTTCCACTGCTCGCCTTTTTCTTTCTCTGCTATTTCTTCGTTTTTTTTTTTACAATATCTTGCAAAGTGCCCATATTCGTGGCAGTGTCGACATTTAAAAGGCAGTTGTTCGTAATCTAACTCTTGAATGTGCGACCAGTCTGCCACCGAAAGATTGATGGCTTCAGGGAGCCCGACCTCCAGATCAACTTCCACACAGATGCGTGCGCAGGAGAATTGATCCTTTCTCGGGGCCTGGTCAATATACCTGCCGAGGGCATTGCCTATGGATTGCAAAGCGCTCTGACTCCAACAATGGAGAGGGAGGTGCGGGAGGCGCACCCAAACAGGAACGGCTGTGGGCACATCTTGAGCAGGGTCAAAATCGGGGGACCATTTGTTCAAGTATAACCCTTGGGGGCCCATGAAATAAGGTCCGCTTCTGAAGATCAAGCTTCGATCTTCCACGTTGTCGAACACGAAAACGAAAAACCCTTTGCCTACAAAGTGACTTTTTATACCTTCCTTCACCAGAGGGGTCCAGTTTCTCCTGACCCAGTCATCAACAGCCTTCGGGGATGGCCATAGCCCTGTAAACTGGCCGATGAGGCCCCTTTCGGCAAGGTTTAACGCAGATCTGCAAGTATCATCTGTCGGTAGAGACACCGTAGGGATGTTTTCCAACCTCTTAACGAACTTTTGTTGCGAGGCCGAGGGTGGCCTCTTATTAGCTGCAGCAACTAGGGAACAGAATGCATCTAAATCTGAAGGCTGAGAGGGATCTCCTTCGTTCGACATGATCGAGGGTGGAGGGGTAGGGGTCAGAGCAGGGGCCCCATGCACCAACACAGCATCTCCCAGGGCTAACAAACCACAGTAGCAGAGGCAGGCACGAAGGCCTGGACCACACCAGACAAGAATGTCCCGCACTCCTAAGGCCTCCCAGGCACGCCCAGGCCAGGCAGAACTCGAGCCCAGCCAATGGCAGAACGAGCGAAAAGAACAAAAGACGAAAGAGAATGGACTTGAAAATAGAACCTCACCTGTCCAAAACGATCCGCCCTCCAGTGGCCACCCCAGCAGAAAGGGCTCCACGCCCAGCTCGGGCAGGGCAGAGCCGAGCCCAGCAGGAAACTGAACGAGCGCGAAAAAATTTCAAAAACCAAGTGAACGAGCGCGCAAAAAAGCCAAAATGTTAAACGTGGAGATCATAACCTAACTCAATAATTTTGACTTACCTAACTAATACAAGATTTCATGAGATGCAATTACAATTTCTCTTCCAATTTAATTAAGGGAAAATTAAATCAGAAGCCCCCTTGGGTGCCATTTCAACACTCCCTCTCAACAATAAAGGGATTATCTACTACCCCGATCCTGTCTCTATGGAATTCAAATTTTCTTCTTGCCAACATCATCGTCAAGATGTCTGCATCCTCCTCCTCCATGGGAATGTACTCTAATGACATAATCCGCCTCTGAGAACAATCTTTGAGATGGTGATACAATATTTCAATATGCTTGGACCTGTCATTGAATATTGGATTAACCGAGAGTTTCATGCAACTATGTTTATCACGATATATCATCGTCGGATCCATCTAGCGACCCAACAAACCAATAAGTATCTTCCTCATCAATATGGCCTCTCATGCTACCTGACTAGCCACCATGTACTTTTCCTCTACTGAAGTGAGTGCAACTAATCTTTACTTCCTACTGTACCAAGAAACTGTTGTTGATCCTATGCTGAAGATGCCTCTTGATGTGCACTTCCTGTCGGATGGAATCCCTACCGAATCTGCTTCAGTGAAGCCTTGAAGCTTCACTCTATTTGTTTGTCTGTACCATAATCCATATTCTGTAGTGCCTCTGAGATATCTAAACACATGCTTCCCTACCTTCCAAAAGAGCTTCATATGCTAAACTATAGCTTGGCTCAACTGGTTAGATGCTTATAATATGTCAGGTCGTGTGTTCACCAAATACATGAGTGAACCCACAAGCTGCCTGTAAACAATAACATCCACTACTTCGCCCGAAGTAGCATCCTCCTTCCTACAATTTCCTGCTAGAGGAGTCTCCATGGGTTTGCTGCCCTCCATGTGGAACTTCCTCAAAATATCCTTGGCATACTTGCCCTAAGATACAAATATCTCCTCATCTCTTTGCCATATTTCAAATCCAAGGAAATAGTGCAAGAGCCCCATGTGCTTCATCTCAAATTCTCTCGCAAGATCCTCTTTACAAGACTTTATGAGCTTCTCATCACCTATCAGTATCAGATCATCTACATAAAGTACAATAATCAAAACCTTACCATCAACCACAATATGATATAGGTTTGCATCCGCTTAACTCTTGTTGAAGCCCAACCCGGTGAAATAGTTGTCAATCCTATTGTACCAAGCACAGGATGCTTGTTTCAACCCATACAATGCTCTCTTGAGTCTACACACATGCGACTCCCTGTCTAAGTTTTCAAAACCTTTTGGATGCTCAATGTACACTTCTTCCTCAATAACTCCATTGAGAAAGGTTTTCTTTACATCCATATGATGTATTTTCCATCCCATCTGTGCTGAGAGTGCAAGGATATATCTAATAGATGAGTACCTTGCGACTGGAAAAAAAGTATCATCGTAGCCAATCCCCTCCACCTAAGAGAACCCTCCGGCCACAAATATAGCCTTGTGCTTCTCCACACTCCCATATGCTGCATTCTTCACCTTGTAGACACATCTAGATCCTACAACTAACTTCCCCACTGGTCTTAGGACAAATTCCCATGCATTGTTTCTGATAATGGAGTCATACTCCTAAACCATGGCATGAACCCACACTGGCTGCTGCACTTCTTCCTCAAAAGAGGATGGTTCTATCTCAATACCTTCACTCATAAGATCCATGTATCCATTGTATTGTTCTGGATACTTTATCTACCTATGTTGTGATGTGGGTGCTCCCACATTATCTCTCGCATCCAACAATAATTTTTCAGCCTCTCTGGTGCACTTCCTTCCATCTCTGGTAGATGGATCTACATGAGTGGTTTCCACCACCCTCTATTCCTCTCCTTGTGGTTGCTCCACTTCCTAAGGTTCATCCTTTGGATCCAAGAGCTCCTCAACTGCATGCAACTCGAGCTCCCTCTCAAAGGATAATCACATGGCTTTATCTTCATGAAATTTCACAACTCTTCTGACCACTTTCATTCGGTGTGCCAACAAGTACACTTGATATTTGTGAGGTGTATCAGTGTACCCCAAAAATATCCCCAAATATGTTGTTATCTCTAGCTTCTTCCTAACATCTTTGGTCACATGGGAATAAACAGATGAACCAAAAAAATTATAATACAACACATATGGTCTCTTACCCGAAAAAAGTGTACTCATCCCAAGTATCCAATGAGGAATTTAGTTCTACATAAATACTTTTGTATTTCATCCTTTTGCCCACAGATGCAACGGTAGGCCCTGATCATGCAACATAGCTCGTGCTTCTCCCACAATATTTTTGTTCTTTCTCTCTGCAATCCCATTCTGTTGCGGGTTATGAGGTGCAACCAACTCTCTTCGAATTCCTTCTAAGGAATAGAAGTTCTTGAATTCGTTAGAGATATACTCTCTACCATTGTCTCTCCTAAGAGCCTTCACCTTATTCCTTGTATCTTTCTTGACAAGTGCCTTGAACTCACAAAAATTGGAGAATGTCTTATATTTATTCTTCATGAAAAAATCCAACATTTTTTGAAAAATCATCCACAAAAATCACATAATACATGTGCTTTGTTGTGGAAGCTATAGAGAACAGTTCACACACGTCTGAGTGAAATCTCTCAAGGATATCCTTGCTTCGGATTTCATTATCATGAAAGGTGGCTTTGGTATAATTCCCCAATTTGCACCCTTTGCATGTATCTCTCTATGAAAGTGCACCCTTTGGAAGTCCTGTAGAAATTTGTTGCATGATCTTCAAATCATTGTGGTGTAGATGGCCCAACCTCCTTTTCCATAAATCACTGGTGTCTCGGATCTCCACTGTCTCTTCTTTAGTGCTCAGTGTTGCACAATGTTCCACATCCAGTTTGTAGGGATTTTTTACTCGAATCCCAATATTTTTCACCTATCCCATGGCTTTGTGACAAAGGAACGCCTTTCCTTCACTGAAGATCACATCATAGCCACGATCTTCCAACATAGCAATAGAAATCAAATTCTTCTTTAAACCTAGAACATACATGACATATATTAATGTGAGTGGATTACCTGACTCCCTCTGAAAGGTAATTGTACCTACACCAGTAGTGCTATACCTTTCGTCGTCGCTCATCTCGATGTGTATCTGGAGATCCTTCTCATACGAGATACTGAAGAATTATTTGTTTCCAGTCATATGGAATGAAGCTCCATTATTCAATTACCACACAGAACTCATCACTCATGACACCATGCATGTGATGAGAGTGAATTCAAACTCGAACTGTGAAGCCAATGCTTCACTTGTTTCTCCTCTTAAGGCCTTATTATTGTTCTTCTTTTGTGGAAAATTTGTGGCATAATGTCCATGCTCTTGAAAGTTGAAACATTTTACCTTTGACAAGTCTCGCTTCTTTCCTGCCTTGTTGGTCTCGGATTTGGAATGGGATGTCTTCCCTTTTCCTTTCTTCACCTTTCCAGCCAAGGCACAGTTCTCTTCATCATCAGTCTTTGATGAGGATCCATCTATAGTGCTCCACAAAAATTCTTCTTGTGCCATATCGAACCATAGTCGCTCCCAATCTGGTAGCTTCTCCCTCCCATTAACAAAGTCCTAGTAGTTAGGCCAACTCTTGGGAAGGCCTATAAGAGCTAGGCTCACCAAATCATCAGAGGAAACAATTATCCCAACACTTCCCATCTCATCTTGACGCTGAGTGAACTTTGTCAAGTATTTTTGAATCGTGTCGCCCTTCTCCATTTTGATCTTCCTGAGCTTTTATTTCAGTGCGAGCTTCCTATGGTCACTGATATTCTGATAAAAATATTTCAAGGCTTTCCACATCGCATATGGAATCACCTTCTCATGGAGACTTGAGACAATATGATCTTGAAATACCTCTAACAAGATACTTCTTATCTTTGCTACATTATTCTTCCATTGATCCGAATTTTTGCAGGAACATAACATAATACGCATATAAACATAAATAAAAAGGTGCAGTGGAAATAACACTTCATTTCATTACTATTAAAGAACTGAATTTGTCTACAAACAGAATGGAAATAAACTACTATTGGGTGTTGGTAGCTTATCTCTGAGAAGAGATGTGGTGGCTACATGCCTCTGAATTGTGTTACAATGAGGCTCGAGGGCCTATTTATTATTTAGAAACAATGGAAAACCATAAATATCCAAAAACCTAACCCTAGGAGATGAAGCGCCAAAACTATGGGCCCCTCTTCGGTAATTTGGTACATCAACTTCCCGGGGACATAACTTTGGCATACGATCTCTGTTTGACATGCACAATACCTCGTTTGAAAGATATATCAGAGGACTAAAAAATTTTGTGTGAGAAACATTAGAGGAATTTCAATTTTACTCCCATTTTTCCCAAAAAATGTCCTTTAGGGCCTCAAAACGGCTCTAGAAGTTCAAGACCCAAAAAACTACTAAAACTAGTAAATTGTGCTACAATTAAGGAAACTGAAAAACTAAAAGAAACAATGGTGGGGCCCTAAGTGGAATAGGCGAGTGGCCACCAATATCCACTTGAACCATCCATGCATCAAGAAGTTGAGCATCTATTGTTGTGGGCTCTGAGACATCAGTATCGTTGAAATCCTTCATTCCATTTTCCTCGAGCATTGCCTCCATCCTATCCTTCCATGGAATGTAATTTTAATTTCCCTGGAGTGCATATTCGAGTCTCAAGTTATTAAAATACATCTTGATCTGATGTTGGATCCTGAAGAATAAATCTATAAATTCGAACCTGATCAAATCAAACTATGTTATTCTCTTCCTATCGTGATTCCTCGCGCTCTAATACCATGTGCAAAATCCAACAACAAGATTCAAACTGGTCTTGTAATGTACTAAAACAAGATACTGAATCATTCTACAATTTGTGGAAATAAAAATATGATCGCACAATCACATAACAAGTAAGAGAAATAGACAATCAATCGCATAATGAAAGATGTATATGGGAAAAGCACATTGCCTAAAATCCTGCTATCTGTATATTATATAAATTGAAGACCATGAAACAATAAAATTCTTTCTCTCTTAAAGAAATTCCCACACTTTGTCAACTATCTCACTATGATCTAGGAAAAATCAGTCAATTACTTAACCAATTATCATCCTCTGCTTAGCCTGCCTTTCTCATGCATTCATGGAGGAATTATCGCCCTATTAAATAGGAATTTCCCTTGAATTAATTGCGCAATGCATCCTTGGCCTCCACGTGACTCTATAACTAAATTGTATAGTTTTATAATTAAACAATTGATAGTTATCATCCCTTTAACCTCAGTCTCAATTGGGCCTTCCTTAGAACTGACATACAACAAATATTTATAGTGAATTATTAGTTAATTTATTGATCACTACTTGTGAATAAAATCAAATTTAATTCACTGGAACTCTCACTAGCTCATCTCTCACTTAGAACTAGTTAAACTGATTTTAACTCAATTAATTGAGTTAACTAATTAAAACTCACAAATAACTCTAACTGGAACCCCTTAAATCATGGGAGAACTCTGCATGCCTCCTCTCTCACCCTCAACTTGAATTTCCTAAGCTAACTCAACCATTCTGACTTAGTAAACTAATAAAAGTTGTCATGACATGAAATTACAATTTCTCTTCCAATTTAATTAAGGGAAAATTAAATCAGAAGCCCCCTTGGGTGCCATTTCAATACAGTCTTCCCGTCAATTGATTGAAGGCAATAGGTGTGCTGGCCAAGCTTCTCATGTACAATGAATGGTCCAATACACATGGATTGAAACTTAGTGTGTTTTCCTTTGTCTTCATGGGTTTTGTCCCATTTCTAAGTCACCCACACTAATGTTGTTCTTCCCTGAATACTTTTTTTTCGAACCACCTCTTCATACGATTTTGATGAAGTAAGAATTTTTCTTTAGATTTCAGTATTTCTTCCAGGAGCTTATGCAAGGTGTCCATCCTACATAGCGCTAATAAGCATGGCTTTCCTTGGGATTCTTGGGAGAGTTGGAGAGCATGAAAGTAGCTTTTGGGCGGGAGGATGGCTTATTTTCTGTATACCATGAAGTAAGGGTAGGTGTTCAACGAAGGCTTAAGCGTGACTCGGCCAACCCATAGATCATTTACCAAAGCAGAGTGCCAGATCCTCTACTCAGATAATATGGTATTCTCAATGATGTAGATCAAGTTCTTATTCATGGATTTAGCAAAACCATTCCCTTGAGGATAATATTTAGCAGAATTATTAAATACTATTCAATTTTCCAATGTAAAGTCATAAAGCTTTAATGATGATAAATATGTTGCATTGTAAAAAGCAAGTGAATTAGGAACACCAAACCTGGAAATGGTGTTATGTCTCAAGAATTTGATTACCTCTTAATCATTCACTTGTTTGAATAGAACTACTTCTGTTCACCGCGTGAAGTAATTTGTGGAAGTGAGAATGCAGTGGTGCTACTTTGATGAATGTGGATAGATTTCACCAATAATATCCAATACCCATTGTTAAAACAGTTCTTCCACTATAATAGGCTACAGTGGGGTGGCTAACCTCTTTTTCCTGCTCACACAATTTTGACAGACTGGACATTTGCGAACGTAAGCATGAGCATATTTAAATAATGTAGGTCATGTTGGGTATGTGTTATATTATTTCCACGATGAGCCCCACACGCTGTACGTTGTGTCAGGCACAACAAGGGGGTCATAGGGGGGGCGGAAGCGCCCCCTATTGGGGTTTGGGGTAGCGCCCCGGGAAAAACAATTTCGATGGGCGAACCCATCCATGGTTTTGTGCATGGGTTTGCACATGGTTTTGGGGGATGATGGTTTTTCGCCCCTGGTATTTTGTATATCTGGTCAAGGGAAATATGGTTATGTTCTAATTCAGGGTTAATGGATTAGGGTTTATTTATGCTTCGGCATGTATATATGTGTTTTGTAACACCGAAAATAATATAATGAAAAATCAAGCTGGTCATCCCGATTTGGGATCTAGGGGAAAATCTCTGAGTATATATGTTTTATGTTTTATGCTCTCGCTATTGTTTATTTTCTTTTTTAAGATTCATTTTTAGATCATTTCTGTACAGGGTTAAAACCTATAGGCCAATAGAAATAATCCCACATGATTTTTTGTACTATTGTGTTGCCCACAAAGTGTCCCCCGGTTGGTCCATCGTAGAGATCAAGAAATACCATTTCTGGATCATGTGCATCCAAACATCTGAGAAATAATCCATTATGGCACTTTCTAAAAAGCACCCCATGCACCAACTCGTAAGATAATGCTTTAAGCCTTAGTGCCCT
This sequence comes from Pinus albicaulis, assembly GCA_034641835.2. Lineage (NCBI taxonomy): Eukaryota > Viridiplantae > Streptophyta > Pinopsida > Pinales > Pinaceae > Pinus > Pinus albicaulis. The sequence goes on from CM076575.1 coordinate 323,540,277, forward strand.
CTTCTTCCATGCAGAAAAATGGGAGGGCAAGGTGTCGTGCTCAAGGCATTGGCACACGTACACATACTAAGGATTTGTGATGGTAGTGGAGGAGGCTTGCTCAATGGTGTACATATCAATTTCTTGCTCCCATCATGAAGGATATTATTCATCTTTTACATCCACTAATTTTGTTGCTAGTCGACAAAGACCATGGCCTTTGGTCGTGTGAACTGGTTTGATTTCTAGATCATATTCTCGCAAACTGGTCATCCAGTTCGCTCTCCTTTCACTCAGCTCTTCTTGAACAAGAAATTATCTGAATACTGATTGCAGAAAAAAGATAATGCAATGATTCTTCAATAAAAAGTGTTGAAATTGTTTAACCACCTTATAAACTATGTAACCGTGTTTTTCTATGGAGGGGTAATTTAGCTCAGGTCCTTGTAGACTTGCGCTCATGAAAGAAATTGGTCACTCATTGTTCAAGTCATCTTTCTGCGTGAGTAAAATGTCAATAGGTGTCCGAAGAAAAGGTGTAGAGAAAAAAATGTTTGTTGAAATCTGGGCTGTATAGCACGAGTGCTTCTACGATAGCTTGTTTTATAAGAGAAAATGCATCATTTTCCCTTTTATCCCATTTTTAAATAGCATACTTCTTCATCATCTCCTGTATTGGTCTTACAATATGCGAATAATAGGAGATGAACTTGCGGAGCAAGTTGATCTTCCCCAGGAATAACTATATGGCCTTCTTATTCACTAGGAAAGAAATCTGTGTGATTGTCTTGACCCTATCCAGGTCTACCTTAATCCCACTTTTAGCGATAATGTGGCCCAAGAGATTACCCTCGGACAATGCGAAGATTCTTTTCTTGGGATTTAGGGATATCCCGTACTCGCGACATTGCTCGAAAATATTTTTTAACTGGAATATCTGATCTAACCTCTATTTGGAAAACATAGTTATGTCATCAGGATATACCACTATGCACTTCCCAATCAATCCACAAAATGCTATGTCCATATCTCGTTGAAAGGTTGCACCAGTGTTGACCAACCAAAATGGAATTCACCTAAAAGCGAACTTACCCCACTTCGTTCAGAAGGTGGTCTTGAGTATTTCAGGTTCCAAGACGAGAACCTCGTTGTAGCCTGAATATATGTCGAGCATAGAGAACATTTCAGACCTTAATATGGTTTGTAAAATTTGTTCCATGGACGACACAGGGTAATTATCCTTGTCTGGGGCGTGATTGATATTTCAAAATTCAACGTACAGGTGGATCTCCCTAGAATTCTTTCTGATAGGGAAAAAATTTGACACTCGGGTAGAGTGCCGCACTTTGTATATTATCCAAGCATCCAGAAACTTCTTTAACTCTTTTAGAATGAGGGGTTATGGCATCAGATGTACTTTTATTAGTTTCTGTTGAAATGGCTTGGCCCCTTATTTTATTGGTATTACATGTTGGATGATTCAAGTGTCATAAGTTTTTAGCTCATCATATGTCCACACAAACACATCTTGGTATTTCTTGAATAAGAAAATAAAAGCTTGTTGCTCTTATGGTGTACAACAAGTAACCAATATTGACATATTTCGGATCTTTGTCTATTCCCAAGTTGATATGTTCATGTGACAGTGTGGAAATATGGGTTTTGGCATTAACAGGTACCCAAAATCAATTATGTGGGTCATACATATTTTCTAAAGATACCACACCCTTTGGGATGAGTTTTCATTTACTCGCGTTCGCTGCATCCTGCACTGCATTTTCGTGCCTATCCTCATCGATTGTTGCGTCTTTGAACACATCAGTGTTCTCCATGAAGCACAATATTTGTTGGTCATCATTAAAAACATGTAAGTTAGTGATGTTATCAGGGACGGATGGTTTATAAATAATTTCTATATAAAAATTGTCCCTCAACAGTGACAACCTAGCAGCAACATTTTCTAATGCATCTGTAGCTGTGTTACACACTCTTGGAACAAAAATAATATTAAAAGCTTGTTAATGTGAAATTAAACGCCATACCTCTTGTTGGTAACTCTTTATATGAGGTGAAACATAATGTATTGTACATGTGTCACATACCTGTCACACCACAATTTCAGAATCACCTACTACTTTTAAGGATGCAACCTTGAGGTTAATGGTACGTCGTAAGCCAAAGATGAGTGCCTCATACTCATTTTTGTTGTTTATACACTTGAATTCCAAGCATATTGAGATCAAGTGTTTTCTCTGCAGTGGGTCTATTAAAACACAACCATCTCCAGAGCATTCCTGTGTCTTAGAACCATCAGATTATAAATTCCACATGCTATTTGTACAAGGATCATGAAATACACTAGTACTAGTGCTACTACTAGTACTGCTACTTACTGTTCAAAGGTCATTTGCACCAGTTGGACTAGGAAGGAGCTCCAATTATGTTTTTGCTGGGACTGGAGATGCATGTGCAAGATAACATCCCAGTTGTGTCTCCAATAATCAATTGTTGAAGATAAGGTCTGCAAAATCCACTAGTTCGTGTTATCCATTCAAGGGAGTGACATTGTGTTTCATGTATCTTTCTAAATTCACTCGAATTTGTTTGTTTTTTCCCTTATACAGAAGCCATAAGTGTGACCATTTTATGGAAAAGTATCCTTGTAACTTACTTGACTAGTCTCTACTTAACAAGAGTCTGTATTCCTCTGGTATGTCCACAATCACAATATTTATGCATTGGTGAACTCATCCGATAGATGATAAGATGATTATCACATCTTTGAGTTCACCAACCGCGTGGACAAGAATCTTGTCCAGCCTGTTAGTCATCAGTAAGTTTGGCTATTTTGTACATGACTAAATGGTTGTTCCATATTTCAAAAAACAAAATTCATGAATGTTGTAAGTTTTAGAAATCTCACTTCCTTCATTATCCTTAGGATAAATTTTTAACTTTTTCTCTATCCTATCATGTCATGGTCAGCTTACCACTCCCAAAAGACCCACCATGGGCTCATGCCACTCATTTTCACTATGTTTTTCCACCTCTTACCTTAGCACTCTATTTTTACTTGCCTAACCCCTCTACTTGCCACCTAGGATCACCAACCATCCTACTCATTCTTGTGTTTTCCTGGATACATCAAGCATTGATGGTCTCAAAACTATCTCTGTAGGATTTTTAGATAAATGAAGTACATTGGATTTTGGATCTTCAATACGTCAAAATATCAAAAACTCTATTTTTCATACTTGAGGACCTTAAGCCAAGTTTTCAGTCAAGGAACAAGGTCTAAAGAGCCTCTCACTAGGTCACTAGGGTTTCATAGGTTATAGGTTTGTCTTTGATGTTCTAAAACACTTTTTTTTCTCATGCCAAGAAAATGAAACCGAATGTGAAAGAAGGTCAAGTAACTGTTTGTCCAAATTAGATCAAAAATACCTTCAAGAAGGATTACTTTGCCAAAGACAACATTCTGCCAGAGGATAACTGTGCATCTTAAACATTTCTGTAGGAATGATTGAGATGGATACCATGCAGAAAATGAGGTAAGGTAAGAGGACAACTCCTCACTAAAGGACATCCATAGCAAAGAAAGGGAAGCATGCCTTTGTTCAAGGAGAATTAGGGTTTTGAGGACTAATTGGCTAAACAGTGTTGCCAAGCAAGAAGCCAATGCAAGAGACCACAAGGACAGAGGCACATCCACACAACCAAGCATAAATTGAAGTTTTTTAGAAATTATAAATGAAAAAGGGAAAAAGGTGAGGTGAACTAGACAGAAATGAATGAACTTGAAAGGGCTATAGAGAACTTAGAAGACAACACTAATTATTTTTCTCTAAACAACCCTAAAACCTAAATTTTTGGGAAGATAGGAAAAGTAGGTGAAATGAAGATGATGGGCCTCCATCATGACAACAGAAAGTTTCCAAAAAAATATTGAAGGTGATTCCTAGAGTTGACCAAGGGAATGGTGCTTCACTACATCAAAGGAAGAAAATGCAAAGAGTATCAATGTGAGGGAGATCCAGCCTCCATTATGCAGTCAAATTTCCCTCAAAATGGTCAAAGGAAAGAAGGCATAGGGTTAAGCTTAAAAATGAAACACCAAACTAAAATGAACATGAATTTACTATGGAGTAACTGAGGTTGTCAAAATCCAAGCATGAAAAAGGAGACAAAAAACAATTGTGTCATGGCACCTGCAACAAACCAGAAGTGGCCGAGAGGAGACATACCAGACATGATTTTTAGCCTTTGTCAAAATGGATACATCACTATCAAAATCAGTAAGAAGGTAAGAAAAACATTTTTTTAGGTTCACTTACACTCAGAAATGCCAAAAAGGATAAAACATGTTTTCAGTTCATCAGTGCAAGCAGAAGGAGGTTTGAGATGCCAAAACCCTCAAGGTTAAAAGAGACCTTTTTCATCTCTCCAACAAGCTACCACCAAAGGAAGAAAAAGTGCCTTGAAAAGTTTTCAAATCACCTACAAAAAGGTCAAAAGGATATTAGTCAAATGACAAAGTGACAAAACTTAGCAAAAGTGGGTTTTTGGTTTTAATTTATTTCTCAAAGGTATAAAGGCATCCCAGTTATCATTTTTAAACTCATTTGCCATTTGCAAGGAGATAAAACCCTATAGGAGAAGTTTGTCTGAGTTTTTGAGAAAATCTGGGCCAAGTCACTGGTGCTACACACAGACACTGGCGCTGTGCTAATAGAAGTCTCCTCAATGTAATGTTTACAATGTGCTGCACATACACTGAGTGGCACTACGCGTATAGCCTGGCGCTACGCTCAGGTAGACTGACACACACAGGAGGATGGTGCTATGCCCATAGGAAGACTTGACACCCATTTTTTGTTCCTGGCGCTGCGCCCAGAGGCCGACAGGCCTGCACGGGAGTGGCGCTGCGCACAGCAAGGCCCGACTCGCCCGGAACTGCACATAGAGGGTGACTCGATGGTGTGGGTAGGGCGCTATGCTAATGCCAAAACTCTCCCATCTGCAAAATTTGTCAAGAAGTCACAAAGACACCTTCAAATTTCCTTAAAAATCCTGCAAGGAGTTTAAAGAAACTGGTAAGTAGAAATTTCTCCTCATCTTCCAAGTGTTTTTTTTCTTTTTTTATGATTAAGGGAACATTATCAAACCCTAATGCCAAAATAAACCCTAAGTCTTCATAATTACCCCTCTCCTTTGACCTCCCAACTAAGATCATCAGTTAAGGGGAGTGAATTGGGGTAGTTACACTTCATTTCATATAAAGACCCTCATCAAACTCAAAAGAAAACAGTCATACACTTGCCTCCATATCACTCATCTGCAAAGGTTTCCCACCATCATTTCCATTTCACTCCTCTTGCCCAAGTTTTCCCACCATCAACCCTAATCACCATGTCAGGAGCAGAAGATAGTAGCAGTAGTGAAAGAGGCCAAGGGCCTATGAGGCCAAACCACAAAGGAGGGAAAGTGAAAAGAGTTGAACCCCAGAGCATAGTGGCTATCACCTCATCTCCCATGATCCTCTCATGTTTCCAGAATGTAGGTTGTTTCCAATTTTGTGAGAGAGTCAAACAAGTGCAAAGCCACCCAGATCTTACAAGGATTTTCATTCTTAACCTGCACAACAAATAATCAAGCATTGCAGGAGTGGAATTTGAACTATCAACATATGACATCTCTAATACTACAGGTATCCCTATTTTTGGTGAGAAATGGTTCAAGAAGGCAAGGTTAGACATGAACCATTATGAGCCATTTGTCAAAACTAGGTATAAAGTAGGCTGCAAGGCTATATTCCCTTTGTCACACCTAAAGCAGAGGTTTGCACCATTGATGAGGGTTATCATGAAGTACTTCACCTGTGAGCGTAGATACTCCAGGCTTTACTCCTACCATGTCATACTCCTCATGCATTTCACAAGGGTCAAAATGCTCAACTTGCCCTATTACCTCTATAGGAGTATGGAAAAAATGTCTTCTATTGACCGAAGAAGGAGTCCTTCCCAACAAATGCAAAGTTTGTTTCACCATTCCTTGATCAAGATGGTGGTTCTACATCAGTTGGAACAGAAGGGCATGCCTTGGGAGGTATTCATAGCACATGAAGTCTTCACAAGCCCACAACTCCCTCATCAACCTAACTTTCCCTCATCATCCACACAAGTGTCCTCACCTTAAGAAAACCTCCCTTATTCCCCTTCTCTTGATGCATCAAATGAAGAAGAGGCAGATGATGAGGAAAAGAGGAAAATGATGAGAAATAAGAGGAAAATGATGAGGAGGAAGAGGGAAATGATAAGATAGAGACAAAAATTGATGAAGAGGAAGAAGAAGGAAATGATGATGAAGAAAAGGGAAGTGAACATGACAGTGATGAAGATGAAAACAATGAGAAAAACAATGAAAAAATGGAAGAGGATGATGAATAATATGAGGAGGTTGAAAGTGGAAATGAAACGAGCATTGATGAAGGGGAGATTAGCAATAAAACAGAGGATACATAGGCAGAAAATGAAGAGGAAAATGATGAGGCAGAGACAGAAAATGATCATGAAGAAGAAAAAGATCATGAAGATATGGAAGAAGATGACAATGACAAAGTGGATGACAGTGAGGAAAATGTATAAATTGAAGGCAGCAGTGACCAAAATGAAGGAAGCCTCAATGATGAAAAGGACAACAATGAAGAAAATAGTCATGACAGTCATGACAGTTGTTATGATAGTCATGACAACAATCAACCCCTTAGTGATAATGACAATGATGACAGTGCAGAAGATAAAGAGGAAAACAGTCCTGATGATGAACAAAATAAAAGTGAAGAAAGTACAAAGGGTGATATTCCAAATGATGATCACAACAGTGAAAGGGAAAGTAGTTGCAATGAAGGACAAAATGAAGAGTTTGATAACAGCAGCGAGGACCACAGGCATGACAGAAACACCAACAAAATCACCATCACACCTCTTTCATGCAAATACTAGAGAGGGCCAAGGCTAGTGTTTGTTGCCTCCAAAAGGCAAGGGACCATGCCATCTACCTCATCTCAGCCACTGGACAAAAGAAAAAAAAAGGTAAAAGAAGAAGAAAAAGATAATGAGGTGGAAAGGGAGTTTGAGATCATTCAAGTAGACAGTGATGAGGAGGAAGAGGCAAGGATCTCAAACTTTCTCATCCAAAACAAAAATTCACTCATTGAGGACCTCCAAGCCAATATGCATAGGGCCAAAAGTGTAAATGATGCCCTTGACTTGGAGAACAGGCAGCTAGGAGCACAAATTGAAATCTATTAAGCTAGAGCCATTAAGGCCTGGAAAGAAGCCCAAAGGGCACAAGTGAAACTAGAAGAGTTCATGGGCACTTATGAAGAGATTCAAGGTGAGGAAGGTAAATCTATGAGGAGGCCTAAAACCATGGGGTTGAATAAAGCATTGGAAAAGAAAAGAGAACATGAAGCCACCCTAGCAGAACAACTCCCCCTAGATGAGCTTTTGGCCATGGAGATAGCACATGATCAGGAGCCTTGGTTGGAGAGATCTAACATACACTTGGACGCTAAATTGGAGAAGGCTAACAAGAATCTTGACCTCCAAAGAAGGATGACTAGGCATTATGTCCGGAGAAACCAAGTTGCAAGGACCAAACTGAAGAAGGCCCAAGCTAAGATCCAGGCACTAAAAGAAGAAAAAGGCCAAGCTAGAATTGGAATTTTGGCACAAGATTCCCTACAAGTCTCTCAAACCCCTTGGAGGAGGCATCCACCAATTTTGAAGGAGTTTGGACAAGTTTTTGTTTTTTGAGAATTTGGAGGCCTATAAGCGTAGCGCCAATGGTGCTACGCTTTTCCCTCAGTTATCCTCAGAGGGAAAACTTTACATTTTTGGATTTATCGTGCCTATTACACTTTGTGCACCAAATTTAAGAGCATTTGGAGCATTTTTGACCCCTAAAAAGGTCAAACAACACCTCATTTTCAGGCCTGGCGCTGCGCTCAAAGTAGTGTTGGGAATTTGAATTTTTAGACAGGTTATAGAGGCTCAATAAGAAAACCAAAGGTAGATCTGGAATGAAGGCTCAGTAGGCTTTCCAACGGGCCAACACGGAGCAAAATCTAACATCGGGAAGGCCCCCAAAACTTGGCTGCAACATGACCTATTTTGGCGTTGCACTTATAGACAACACTGTGTGTTTTTGGCCAAAAGTCAACAAAACACACTCATTTACTGCAAAATCATATTTTAGTGTTTTTTAAATAAAATCACTCTAGAATTAGGTGCTAGAAGTTATTTTTGCATTTATTTCATCGGATATTTTGTGCCTTGGGCCTTGCATGGTCTCTTAGGTATTTATGACATTTATGAGTGATTTTGACATTTTCCAACCCTATCTAGGGTTTTTTCTCTCCTTTGCTAAGATAAATAGAGCATGAGGGTTTCATTGTAAATGTTGGCATTTGATGAGTTTTGAGATAAATATATGGTTTTCTTGAGTTTGAAGAAGAAATTGGTCTTGTGGAGTTTCTGAATGGTCTGCTTTGATTGATGATGAAGGAGGATAGCTTGTAGGATCCCTGAGCTTGGTTATTGGTGAAGTGCTTCTCTTTCATGTTATTGTTTTCTCATGTTTTCATTATGTTTCCATCCTTCTATGTTGTAGTATAACATAAGAGTATAGGCTAAGAAATGTTGCTTGAGGCACCTTAGTCCTTCCCGTTTCCTATTGTCTTTATGTTTTCCTCAGTTGGGTTAGTTTAAGGAATTCTTAGTTTCTTCTTAGACCTTCCTATGCTTATTTATTCCATGAATGGTTCAATACTGTAGTTTTCAAATATGTTTTATGGTTATCCCTGCTTATTTGATGCTATTTAAACTCTATTTTGGAATCTCTCTTTGAAGTATTAATTGTTAGGTTTTAGACAAAGAGGCCATGTTCTGATCATGCCCTTTGTCCCTACTTGAGAAGTTTCCTTAAAGTTCTTTGTAGCTTGATCATAGATGCTTAGGAGTTCCCTCTTATTTGATTAAATTTATATGTTATCTTGTATGTTTTCTAAACCTTGAAGGTGAAATCACTAGAAGTTAGATATGTTTCTTTCTTTCTATGGTTCACTGAATTGTTCATCTTGAATGCGTGTTTTCTTAAGTATAATAAAAAAGCTGTTGCTTTTCCATGTCTTATGATTATGTCCTTATGTTTATTAGTATTTGAGACCATCTTGTTTAAAAGGTATTTGTTTAAGGATTCTTCACTGCCCTTACACACCTACTATGCTCACAAACTTATTGTTCATTTCACTTCACACATACCTTAAAGATCCATTTGACCATGCTATATTTTCCCTGTTATGCATCTTGTTTCATTGTTGAGATATCCATGACTTTCATAGACTCCATAGCCCAATTATTTGAAGACCTCTCACTCCACCTATTCTACTTGACCATCTTACCCAACCAAAGCAAACAACAAACCCTACACTTAACAACTAGCCTAAAATCAAAACCCTAGAAGCAAAAAAGTACACATCATTTGCATACAATAGAGAGAGCCCTCTCTAATTCCAGGAAGGCTAGGTCCTAGGACTCCAAAGACAGGTCTGATGTTACCCTGTGCATTTGGTTTTCCAATCTGCTAAATCAAGGGACACTAACATAATGGCGATCACGATGAAACCTTCTGAGTAAGTCACAAGCTGAAACATTCTGTATCCATTTATTCATTTCCACCTCATCACCATCACAAACATAATGGTGATTACGGTGGGACCTTCTACGTAAGTCACAAGTTGAAACATTATGTATCCATTGATTCATTTCCACCTCATCACCATCAATAACATAATGGCTATCATGGTGGGACCTTCTGAGTCAGTGACAATCTAAGTACCCCTTAGGACTTCAGAAAAATTTGTACACAACATCCATTGATTTATCACCAACACATAGCCTAAAAAAATTGGCAATCAAGGTGAGAGGCTTTCTTAGATTAGTGACAATATAAGCACTCCTTAGAACTTGAGAAAACCTTATCAAATCATAGAGAACTCAAACTGTTAGCCAAAGAGTAGAATCTGGTTGTTTCACCATTCTAGAAATAGTACGACTCAATTGTAGGACACTCATACAAAGCTTAGGGCTACATAAAGAACTCAAAAAACCCCAAAAACATCCCTAGATTTGTTTTTTGTTAGTATTGGTGGTGGACCATACACACATATCCTCAAAACAACTAAAAACATCCACCTGGCGACTCCACTAGCCTCTAGTAGGCTTATTACTTCAGTAGTTCTCATTAGACTTCCCTAGGATTGTGTCAAATCAGCCCTGAGAAATTTAGAAGCCTATTCCCATAATGTGTGAGTTTACCAAGCACTGAGAGAGGTCAGCGTTCCGAAAATAATCCTAAACTTTCAGTCTCTCTAAACTTTGAGTTTGAAATCTGGCTTCACAAAGGATCAGTACCAGATCTCATCCGGACCCAAACCCTCCCACCATAGTTTATGACCTAGAAAATATTTTGTGGTAAAATTCTAAAACTGGAAACTTAACTACTGTTAGGACCATTCATAGAGAAAGCTCTGTCCCTAAACATATTGCAGCCTTGCAAGATCCCTAGTTTGACTTGCACCATACAAGGAAACTTTTCAGAACCAAGTCACATAGTGAGATTGACCAGACTGACCTTGAGCCCATATATTTGCAGTAGAGTTCTAGTAGAGAAACCTCTCCTTCCACTCCTCCTGACTTTTAGCTTCTCCATCACTTTAGCTCTTTCCATCCCAAGTCTGCTCAGAACCATTTTGCTGGTCCAAGTACTTCCACCACACCCATCCATACCTCCACTATTCAAATCAATTCACTTCATCCCCCCCCACCTCTCACAACTCCTCCCCTTGTAAATCCTCCTTGGATTCCACTAGCTCCCATCATGGCAGCTTGGTATGCCCCCCTAGTTTTACCTCAACCTCTAGTACCTTTGCCAAATGAATACCAATCCAAGATCCCTCATTTCATAGGAGCTGAATCTACCACTGCCCAACAACATGTAGACAAACTGAATGATGCCTTTGACTATATGGAGTTGGAAGAAGAGACCATAAAAATGAGGATATTTTCACAAAGTCTAGGAGGGGAAGCTAAAAAATAGTTTAAAAACTTAACTCCAAACAACATCCATGATCTCCCTTCCCTCTACCAAACTTTCATAAACAAGTGGGAAATCAATAAAGAACCCCTCCAAATCCTTTCAGAATATAAAAATCTTAAGAGGAATGCGGGGGAAAGTGTACAAGATTATTGCACCAGGTTTAACAGTGTCTACAATGCCCTCCCACCTCACATGAAACCCCCACAAGACCTACCACTAGTGAAATTTCCTGAAGGCTTTGATCCAGACATGACATACCAATTGAGGGAGAGAGAACCCACAACTTTAGAAGAAATGCAAAGAGGGGCTATGAGTGCAGAGGCCAACTTGATTGAAAAGAGAGCTAGGATGAGGTCGAAAAAAAGAGTCACTTACAAAGATGAAACCATAGCTTCAACCTCTTCATCTGATGCCAAAATAGACAACCTAGTTAGGACCATGGAGAGAATGTTGGAAAGGATAAAGTTAAATTAAAGATCACCTCCTAGGGAAAACCAAGCCAATCCCCAAAACAGAAATAGGAATCAAAACTTTAGAAGGGACCCTCCCCAAATCAGGAAGAGAGACAATGACTAACAAATCAGACCCCCTTTCCAAGACAATTATGTAGATGAGGAGGAAAGAGAGCCTGAGGGGTTGGAAGAAAGTCACATCAATCTGCTAGACTCTAACAATGAGGGTGATGTTTCTCTCACTATAGAGGAACAAAAACTATTTTCCTCAAATCAAAATGAAACCAATTATGAGGATTTTGAAGACTACCAATTGGGATTTGAAAATGCCATAATGGAAGTCCATAGGAAATATGACCTCAGGAGTAAAAAGAACCAAGAAAACTCCAAAAAGATCAAAGAAGATATTGTTGTTAGGAAAACCCCTGAAAACACTCCTAAAAAGACAAAAAGCAACACAAACACTATGGCTAAGAAAACTGATCTAAACAGAGAAAAAATTAGCCAGCAAAATAATGACGCAATCTGCTCGCCCTGAAAAAATTCTATTGTCTAAAGCCCCAAATAAGAATCAACAAATTAAAAGCGTAGATACGTTCATGGCTAATAAAACTGATGTAAATATTCCCAAAACATAAATACCTTTCAACTTTGAGGGAGAGATTGCCAAAATCAAGATAACCATACCTCTCACTGAACTAGTTACTCAAGAAGTGTATAGGTCCCAAGTTTTGAAGGTCTTGAACATAGGAAATGATACTGACACTCTGAATTTAATTGATGACAACCATGAGTTGTTGTTTGGACCTGAGGTTGAGGGAAAATACCAAGAAGGAGTTGTCCCTCCTTTCTCTATCAGCTTAAACATACATGACAAAATATTACACAATGTCATGCTAGACTCCGGTGCCTCACACAACCTCATGCCTAAAGTTGTAATGGAGAAATTAGGCCTAGAAATAACTAAACCTTACAAAGACTTGTACTCATTCGATTCGAGTAGAGTCAAGTGTTTGGGCCTAATCAAGGATCTTTGTGTCAATATGGCACAAATACCCATTAAGATCCTAGTCATGGACATGGTTGTTGCTGACATTCCCTCGAAGTATGGCATGCTTTTGTCTAGATCATGGGGAGCCAAACTTCAAGGCAGCCTTAAAATGGACATGTCATATGCTACTATCCCTATCTTCAATCAAACCAGGAGGTTATACCAGGAATCCCACATGAAGTATATGGTAAGTAGCCTAGATAGGCCAAACAACACCCCTGTCTATTCCATTCATTCAGACTTAGAATCATTCATCTTGTCTAATGAAAATGACATTGGTGAACAAGTGAATGAAAATGACAAAGATCTAGGCCCACCAGAATAGTAAAACCTATCCTAAAATGAAGAACATGTCATCCAAAACTCTAGCAACCCTTAACAAAAACATAATGGCGAACATGAAATAGAAACACTTTGGAACATGAGCTTTGATGGCTCTTATGGAAAAGCAGGTTCAGGAGCTGGTGTCTGGATACATAATGCAAATGAAGGTTATTCATACAAACTAGATTTTCAATGCACTAATAACATTGCAGAATATGAGGCTCTCCTCCTTGGCTTGCATTTGCTCAAAGACTTAGGGGCTAAGAAAATATTTTCCCAAGGAGATTCAGAGCTGGTCATTAAACAAATCAAAGGTGAGTATTCAGCAAAGAATCCAAGATTGAGAGAGTACATAAATGCTACCCTAGATCTCCTCAAAACGTTTGAGAAATATCAATTCACTTTCATCCCTAGAACCCAAAATAGCCTTGCCAATGAGCTTGCCTTTGCTGCTAGTAATTTCCAAATACCCCATGCAACTGAGCAATACACTGTCAAAGTAAAAAACTGGCCTACAAGCTTGACAACATAAGCCATTGGCAAGTGTTTTAGGGTGATGAACAAATTGATGACTTTCTGCAATCTAGGAATGAATTTTCAAGAACAAAACCAAGCCCAGAGCATGATGAAGGTGTTTTTGCTAAACAAAAAGCCCATAGAACAGAGTTGTCCTCTTTTTCTGATATCAATATGCTTTCACATCCTTGTGAGGAAGAATTGTTTGAGGATCTAGACCAAAGGGACCTTGGGGTTTTACAATGTAAAGATGATACATTACCAAGGGGACTTGAACCATTAGAAGAGTTGTTCAACTTTCATGATGTGGTTAAAAAACCAAATATAGAATCCACCGAGAATGATGTAGAGGAACATAACATAGGCAGCCTAAAGGAACCCAAATTGATCAAACTCTCCAAAACTCTTTCTCCTCACACAAAACAGAAATATATTGAGCTTTTTCAAGAGTTTAAATATGTGTTTGCATGGGGGTATGAGGATTTGAAATCATATGACACAAGCATTATGAAACATAAAATTCCTCTTAAGGAAAATCAGAAACTTTTCAAACAAAAATTAAGGAGAATAAACCCTGTCTTACTGCCTTTAGTTGAGAAAGAGATTAGAAAGATGTATGATGCCGGGATCATAATTCCCCTTAGATACTCTGAGTGGGTTTCCAACCTTGTGTCAGTTAGGAAGAAGACAGGGGAGATTAGTAATTGCATTGAATTTAGAAATCTGAACAAAGCCTCCCTAAAAGATAACTATGTTTTTCCTAAAATGGATCACATACTTCAAAAGGTAGTTGGCTCTAAGAGAATCTCACTACTTGATGGATTTTCCGGCTACAACCAAGTGTTATTACTCCCAAGTGATCAACACAAAACTACCTTCACCACACTTTGGGGTACATTCATTTATGTTAAAATGCCATTTGCGTTGATGAATGCAGGGGCTACCTTCCAAAGGGCCATGGACATAGATTTTTCAGAAGACATAGGCTACTTCATAGTCATTTACCTTCATGACATCATTGTTTACTCTAAGACTGATGAAGAACACTTAATCCACTTGAGAAAAGTTTTTGAAAAGTGTAGGAAGTATGGCCTATCCTTGAATCCCAAGAAAACACTGTTTGGTCTCCAAGAAGGAAAAATCCTAGGCCACATCATCTCTGAAGAAGGAATCAAAATAGACCTCAAAAATATTGAAGGCATATTGCAAATCATCCACCCTAGAAACATCAAGGAGTTGCAATTCTTCATTGGGAAGATTAACTTCTTGAGGAGGTTCATCCCCAACCTTGCTAAACTTTTGAGGAATATTACAAACATGCTAAAAAGGGAGATAGGGGTTAAATAGACCTTGGAAGCTAAACAATATTTTGAACTAGTTAAACTAGCACTCACATAAACACCGGTTCTAATCAGTCTCGATTTTACCAAAGGCTTCCACATTTTCTCATTTGCATCTGAACATACCATTGTTGCAGTGTTATTGCAAAAGAACATGACGGGGCAAGACCATCCCATAGCCTTCTTCAGAAAATCCCTTAGAGATGTTCCTCTAAAGTACAACATCATGGAGAAACAAACCTTTGCCTTGATTAAGGCATTGAAAGACTTTAGAGTTTATATTTTACATTATCATATCATTGCTTTTGTTCCACACACAGTTGTCAAAGACATTTTGAATCAGGACCCTGATGATAAACATGGAAAGTGGATTGCTATTATTTTAGAATATGACTTAGAAATCAGACCCACTAAACTAGTTAAAGGACAAGGACTTGCAAAACTTATGGCTGAATCAAATTTCAAAGCATTATATATGAATATGGTTGACGTCTTAGAAGAACAAGAAGAATGCATAGCTCCCCATGTTGAAGAAGTATTTCTGAATTCATCTTGGTATGCCGATATCCTATATGTGATTTTCTATCTTAATGCTCCTCCTACATTATCAAAGACAAAAGATAGATTCCTAAAACAAAAAGCTTTGAAATTATGCATTTTAGATGGAGTGTTATATTGGAAGAATTATGTAGGAATTTTGCTTAAATGTTTTTTTGAGGATGATATAGATAAAATCATGCATGAGCTGCATGAGGGATAATGTGGGGGCCACCTTTACTGGAAAACCATAGCTAACAAAATCCTTAGAGATGGCTACTATTGGCCCACCCTTTTTCCTGACACCCACAAATTGGTCATGACTTGCCATAAATGCCAAATTTTTTATGGCAAGTGAAAACTCTTACCTTTGCCTTTGCATCCCATTACTATTGAAACTCCTTTTCAACGATGGGGTTTAGACTTCATTGGAGAGATTCATCCCATATCATCTACCCAACATAAGTGGATCTTCACTGCTACTGATTACTTCACCAAGTGGGTAGAATCCATCCCCTCTAGGAATGCCACCGACTCGGTCATTATCAAATTTCTTGAGACAAACATCCTATCTAGATTTGGCTGCCCCAGAAAGATCATCACAGATAATGCTGTTGCCTTTACATCCAAAATAATGGTTGACATTTTTTATAAATATCACATCACACTAGGACATTACAAAGCTTATTTCCCTCAAGGTAATGGGCTAGTTGAGTCCTCTAACAAAATCTTGTTCAATATCATCAAGAAGCTTCTGGAACAGAATAAAAAAGCATGGCATGGAAAGATAGTACATGCACTATGGGTTGATAGAATAACCACCAAGAAATCAATCGGTATGTCTCCCTATCAACTAGTGTATGGCATGGATGTCATTTTCCCAACATCCTTGGGAGTTTCGGTGATAAAGCTTCTCCAAGAAGTGCAATCAGAAGAAAATTACAATCAAAGAAGGCTGAACCAAACCATTCATTTGCAATAGACAAGGGAAGAATTTTACAACAAGACTCAAGCAGTGCAAGAAAACATAAAGAAAATCTTTGACAGAAGAACTAAAGCCAACAATTTCCACATTGGAGACACAGTGTTTAAATGGGATTCCAGGAGAGAGGACAAAGGTAAAAATGGTAAATTTGAGAATTTATGGAAAGGTCCTTATCTCACTCAGTTAGTTAGAGGTCATAATGCTTTCTTTTTACAAGGACTGAATGGAGAAGAACTATTTGGAGGTCATGTCAATGGCAGGATTCTCAAACACTATTTCTGTCAAGAGTCTTAGTTTTCAAACTTTCATTCATTGTACATAACATTGCATGATGAGAGATCATAAAAATAAAAATACAAAAACAAAGAAAGAAGGAAAAAGAGGGTGGATTTAAAAAAAAAAGGTACAACCCCATACCCAAAAAATAGTAATGCTGAAAGTGTGAAAGCCTAAATTCCACTGCTTGTTCAAAAGGAAGATCTTGTTCAGTCATCTAGCCTAATTATGGTTGAATATGTTTTTAATTTTGTGTTGATAAGTTATTGAAAGAGAGCTTGTCAAATCATTCAAAATTGACTTGTAAAAAAGAATAGATTAGGAGTGAAAGATACTGGTTCCACATGCTCAAAACTGAACCAAAGAGAAATATGGGGATGCATAGCAAATGATAGATCAAAACCCTTATTTTTCTAGTTTTGTTTGTGCAAAAATAATGTTTGTGTGTAGCTTTTTCTAATGCCACAACCCATGGTAAGTCGGATTTCCTAATCCTGATTTAAACCATGTTTTCAATTTCATGTCAATAGCTTAGAGAATGAAGTCTCTCATACAACTTAATATTGACAGTAAAATAGTCTAGGTAGAGAATAAAAAGAGTTCACTAGTGTAATATGAACTCTTGGAAGTGATAAGAGTAGAAGCAGATAGTTTCTTTTGCTTTCAAAAGAAGAAAATGTCAATGGTTTGCCAATTCAAGTGCACCCGAGGAAGAAAAAATGCAAGGCCAAGTAGACTGGGTAAGTAGAGATGAGTTTGAAGTGATCATGTTTTTCAGATTATTGAGATCACAACTTCAAAGAAGCATCAGCAAATGAAAAGAAGAAAAAATCTGCGCAATGTATGATGCACTGGTCTTCATAAACCCAGAGATTTGAAATTCTGGACACCTCCTGAAAAGGAGTTGCCCTCCCCAAGTGGAGACACTGCTAGTCATCAATAATTTTGGCTATTTTGTAGATGAATAAATGCTTGTTCTAGATTTCTAAAAACAAAATTCATGAATGTTGTAAGTTTTAGAAATCTCACTACCTTCACTATCCTCGGGATAAATTTTTCACTTTTTCACTATCCTATCATGTCATGGTCAGCTTACCACTCCTAGAAGATCCACCATGGGCTCATGCCACTCATTTTCATTATGTTTTTCCACCTTTGACCTTAGCACTCTGTTTTGACTTGCCTAACCCCTCCACTTGCCACCTAGGATCACCAACCAACCTACTCATTCTTGTGTTTTCCCGGATACATCAAGCATTGATGGTCTCAAAACTATCTCTGTAGGCTTTTTAGATAAATGAAGTACATTGGATTTTGGATCTTCAATACATCAAAATATCAAAAACTCTGTTTTTCCTACTTGAGGACCTTAAGCCAAGTTTCCAGTCAAGGAACAAGGTCTAAAGAGCCTCTCACTAGGTCACTAGGGTTTCATAGGTTATAGGTTTGTCTTTGATGTTATAAAACATTGTTTTTTTTGTAAAAAATCTTTCGGTAATAATCACATGCAATGGAACATTGTTGACGTGTTTCGAACCAACCAGTGTGGTTCATCATCAGGACTAGGTGAGAGATCATATCAGGACATTAAGTTTAAATAGATGTAGAGAAGGCTAAACTAGCCGTTAGGAAAATGACTAGTTTGACTTTTTTAAATTTTTATTTATTTATTTATCTATTTTTATAAATTATATTTTTTTATTAAAAATAAATAAATAAATAAAATAAAATAAAATAATTTATTAATTAAATCAACCAAATAAATTATGAAATTTATATTTTTATTTACTAAATAATTATTTAATACGTTATTGATTAATTTGAATAAACTAATCAAATATTTTAATAATAAAAATGAAACTAGCAGTTATTAATAAAAAAATATAATTTATAAAAATAGATAAATAAATAAATAAATTTAAAAAAAGTCAAACTAGTCGTTTTCCTAACGGCTAGTTTAGCCTTCTCTACATCTATTTAAACTTAATGTCCTGATCTGATCTCTCACCTAGTCCTGATGATGAACCACACTGGTTGGTTCGAAACGCGTCGACAATGTTCCATTGCATGTGATTATTACCGAAATATTTTTTACAAATTATATGATGGATCATAGAAGCATAGATTCCAAAAACATTGTTTTTCTTATGCCAAGAAGATGAAACCAAATGTGAAAGAAGGTCAAGCAACTGTTTGTCCAAATTAGATCAGAAAGACCTTCAAGAAGGATTACTTTGCCAAAGACAACATTCTGCTAGAGGATAACTATGCATCTTAAACATTTCTGCAGGAATGATTGAGATGCCTATCATGCAAAAAATGAGGTAAGGTAAGAGGACAACTCCTCACTAAAGGACATCCACAACAAAGAAATGGAAGCATGCCTATGTTCAAAGATAATCAGGGTTTTGAGGACTAATTGGCTAAACAATGTTGCCAAGCAAGAAGCCAATGCAAGAGACCACAAGGACAGAGGCACATCCACACAACCAAGCATAAATTGAATATTTTTAGAAATTATAAATGAAAAAGGGAAAAAGGTGAGGTGAACTAGACAGAAATGAATGAACTTGAAAGGGCTATAGAGAACTTAGAAGACAACACTGATTGTTTTTCTCTAAACAAACCTAAAACCTAAAGTTTTGGGAAGATATGCAAAGTAGGTGAAATGAAGATGATGGGCCTCCATCATGATAGCAGAAAGTTTCTAAAAAGCTATTGAAGGTGATTCCTAGAGTTGACCAAGGAAATGGTGCTTCACTACATCAAAGGAAGAAAATGCAAAGAGTATCAATGTGAGGGAGATCCAGCCTCCATTATGAAGTCAAATTTCCCTCAAAATGGTCAAAGGAAAGAAGGCATAGGGTTAAGATTCAAAATGGAAGACCAAACTAACATGAGCATGAATTTACTATGGAGTAACTGAGGTTGTCAAAATCCAAGCATGACAAAGGAGACAAGAAACAATTGTGTCATGGCACCTGCAACAATCCAGAAGTGGCCGAGAGGAGACATAACATACGTGATTTTTAGCCTTTGTCAAAATGGATAAATCACTGTCAAAATATGTAAGAAGGTAAGAAAAACATGTTTTTAGGTTCACTTACACTTAGAAATGATAAAAAGGATAAAAACATGTTTTCAATTCATCAGTGCAAGCAGAAGGAGGTTTGAGATGCCAAGACCCTCAAGGTTAAAAGAGACCTTTTTCATCTCTCCAACAAGCTACCACCAAAGGAAGAAAAATTGCCTTGAAAAGTTTTCAAATCACCTACAAAAAGGTCAAAAGGATATCAGTCAAATGAAAAAGTGAAAAAACTTAGCCAAGTCACTGGTGCTACGCACAGACACTGGCGTTGTGCTCACATACCCTGGCGCTGCGCTAATAGAGGTCTCTGTAGTGTAATTTTTACACTGCACTATGCATACACCGGGTGGCGTTGCGCGTATAGCCTGGCGCTACGATCAGGCAAACCGACACGCACAGGAGGAGGGCACTACGCCCACAGGCCGACTCAACACCCATTTTTTGCACCTGGCACTGTGCTCAGACAAAGGCCCGACCCGCCCGGCGCTGCGCCCAAAGGCCGACAGGCCTACACGCGGGTGGCACTGCGCACAGCAAGGCCCGACTCGCCCAGCGCTATGCACAGAGGGTGACTTGATAGTGCAGTCAGGGCACTACACTTATGCCAGAACTCTCCCATATGAAAATTTTTCAAGAATTTACAAAGACACCTTCAAATTTCCTTAAAAAAGCCTGCAAGGAGTTTAAAGAAACTGGTAAGTGGACATTTCTCCTCATCCTCCAAGTGTTTTTGTTTTTGTTTAGGATTAATTGAAAGTTATCAAACCCTAGTGCCAAAATAAACCTCAAGTCCTCATAATTACCCCTCTCCTTTGACCTCCCAGCTAAGATCATCAATTAAGGGGAGTGAATTGGGGTAGTTACACTTCATTTCATATAAAGACCCTCATCAAACTAAAAATCAAACAGTCATACACTTGCCTCCATATCACTAATCTGCAAAGGTTTCCCACCATCACTTCCATTTCACTCCTCTTGCCCAAGTTTTCCCACCATCAGCCCTAATCACCATGTTAGGAGCAGAAGATAGTAGCAGTAGTGAAAGAGGCCAAGGTTCTATGAGGAAAAACCACAAAGGAGGGAAAGTGAACATATTTGAACCCCAGATCACAATGGATATCACCTCATCTCCTATGATCCTCTCATGTTTTCATAATGTAGGGTGTTTCCAATTTTGTGAGAGAGTCAAACAAGTGCAAACGCACCCAGAGCTTACAAGGATTTTCATTATTAACCTGCACAACAAACAATCAAGCCTTGCAGGAGTGGACTTTGAACTATCAGCAGATGCCATCTATAATACTACAAGTATCCCTGTTGTTGGTCAGAAATGGTTCAAGAAGGCAAGGTTAGACATGAACCATTATGAGCCATTTGTCAAAACGAGGTACAGAGTAGGCTGTAGGGCTATATTCCCTTTCTCACACCTAAAGCAGAGGTTTTCACCATTGATGAGGGTTATCATGAAGTAATTCACCTGTGAGGGTAGATACTCTAGGCTTTACTCCTACCATGTCAGACACCTCATGCATTTCACAAGGGTCAAAATGCTCAACTTGCCCTATTACTTCTATAGGAATATGGACAAAATGTCTTCTATTGTCTGGAGAAGGAGTCCTTCCCAACAAATGCAAAGTTTGTTTCACCATTCCTTGATCAAGATAGTGGTTCTACATCAGTTGGAACAGAAGGGCATACCTTGGGAGGTATTCATAGCACATGAAGTCTTCACAAGCCCACATCTCCCTCATCAACCTAACTTTCCCTCATTATCCACAAAAGTGTCCTTACCTCAAGAAAATCTCCCTTCTTCCCCTTCTCTTGATGCATCAAATGAAGAAGAGGAAGATGATGAGGAAGAAGAGGAAAATTATGAGGAAGAAGAGGAAAATGATGAGGAGGAAGAGGGAAATGATAAGGCAGAGACGGAAATTGATGAAGAGGAAGAAGAAGGAAATGATGATGAAGAAAATGGCAGTGAACATGACAGTTATTGAAGATGAAAATAGTGAGCAAAATAGTGACAAAATGGAAGAGGATGATGAAGAAGATGAGGAGGTTGAAAGTGGAAATGAAATGAGCATTGATGAAGGGGAGATCTGCAATAAAACAGAGGATACAGAGGTAGAAAATGAAGAGGAGAATGATGAGGTAGAGACAAAAAATGATCATGAAGCAGAAACAGATCATGAAGATATGGAAGAAGATGACAGTGACAAAGAGGACGGAAGTGAGGAAAATGCAGAAATTGAAGGCAGAAATGACCAAAATGAAGGAAGCCTTAGTGATGAAAAGGACAACAAAGAAGAAAATAGTCATGACATTCATGACAGCTATCATGACATTCATGAAAACAATCAACCCCTCAGTGATAATGAAAATGATGACAATGCAGAAGATAAAGAGGAAAACAGTCCTGATGATGAACAAAATAAAAGTGAAGAAGTACAGAGGGTGATAGTCCAAATGATGATCACAACAGTGAAAGGGCAAGCAGTTGCAATGAAGGACAAAATGAAGAGTTTGATAACAATAGCAAGGATCACAGCCATGAAAGAAACACCAACAAAATCACCATCACACCTCTTTCATGCACATACCAGAGAGGGCCAATGCTAGTGTTTTCTACCTCGAAAAGGCAAGGGACCATGCCATCTACCTCAGTTCAGCCACTGGAAAAAGGAAAAAAAATGTAAAAGAAGAAGAAGAAGATCATGAGGTGGAAAGGGAGTTTGAGATCATTCAGGTAGATAGTGATGAGGAGGAAGAGGCAAGGATCTCAAACTTTCTCATCCAAAAAAAAAATGCACTCATTGAGGACCTCCAAGCCAATCTTCATAGGGCCAAAAGTGTAAATGATGCCCTTGACTTGGAGAATAGGCAGCTAGGAGCACAAATTGCAATCTATGAAGCTAGAGCCATTGAGGCCCGGAAAGAAGGCCAAAAGGCACAGGTGAAACTAGAAGAGTTCATGGGAACTTATGAAGAGAGTGAGGATGAGGAAGGTAAATATAGGAGTAGACCTAAAACCATGGGGTTGAAGAAATCATTGGCAAATCAAAGAGAACAAGAAGTAGCCCTAGCAAAACAACTCCCTCTAGATGAGCTTTTGGCCATGGAGATAGCACACGATCGAGAGCCTTAGTTGGAGAGAGCCAACATATACTTGGAGGCTAAATTGGAGAAGGCTAACAAGAATCTTGACCTCCAAAGAAGGATGACTAAGCATTATGCCCATAGAAACCAAGTTGCAAGGGCCAAACTGAAGAAGGCCCAAGTCAAGATCTAGGCACTAAAAGAAGCAAAATTCCAAGATAGACTTGGAATTTTGGCACAAGCTTGCCTACAGGTCTCTCAAACCCCTTGAAGGAGGCATCCACCAATTTTGAAGGAATTTGGACAAGTTTTTGTTTTTTGAGAATTTGGAGACCTATAAGCGCAGCGCCACTGGCACTATGCTTTTCCCTCGGGCATCCTCAGAGGGAAAACTTTACATTTTTGGATTGCTCATTCCTATTACACTATGCTCACCAAATTTCAGAGCATTTGGAGCATTTTGTACCCCTCAAAAGGTAAAAAAAAACACCTCATTTTTCACCATTCTGCCTCATTTTCAGGCTTGGCACTGCGCTTAGGGCAGTGTTGGGAATTCTACTTTTTGGATGGGTTACAAAGGCTCAATCAAAAAACCAAAGGTATAGCTGGAAATAATACTCAACAGGTTTTCCAACGGGCCATCACAGAGAAACATCTGACATCGGGAAGGCCCCCAAAACTTGGCTGCAACATGACCTATTTTGGCGTTGCGCTTATAGACAACACAATGTGTTTTTGGCCAAAAGTCAACAAAACACACTCATTTATTTCAAAATCATATTTTAGTGTTTTTTAAGGAAAATCACTCTAGAATTAGGTGTTAGAATTTATTTTGGCATTTATTTCATGGGATATTTTGTGCCTTGGGCCTTGCATGGTCTCTTGGGCATTTATGACATTTATGAGTGATTTTGACATTTTCCAACCCTATCTATAGTTTTTTACCTCCTTTGCTAAGATAAATAGAGCATGAGGTTTCATTGTAAATGTTGGCATTTGATGAGTTTAGAGAGAAATATATGGTTTTCTTGAGTTTGAAGAAGAAATTGGTCTTGTGGAGTTTATGAATGGTCTCCTTTGATTGATGATGAAGGAGGATAGCTTGTAGGATCCCTGAGCTTGGTTATTGGTGAAGTGCTTCTCTTTCATGCTATTGTTTTCTCATGTTTTCATTATGTTTCCATCCTTCTATGTTGCAGTAGAACATAAGAGTATAGGCTAAGAAATGTTGTTTGAGGCACCTTAGTCCTTCCTGTTTCCTATTGTCTTTATATTTTCCTTAGCTGGGTTAGTTTAAGGAATTCTTATTTTCTTCTTAGACCTTCCTATGCTTGTTTATTCCATGAATGGTTCAATATTGTAGTTTTCAAATATGTTTTATGGTTAGCCCTGCTTATTTGATGCTATTTAAACTTTGTTTTGGAATCTCTCTTTGAAGTATTACTTGTTAGGTTTTAGCCAAAGAGGCCATGTTCTGATCATGCCCTTTGTCCCTGCTTGAGAAGTTGCCTTAAATTTATTTGTAGCTTGATCATAGATGCTTAGGAGTTCCCTCTTCTTTGATTAAAGTTATATGTTATCTTGTATGTTTTCTAAACCTTGAAGGTGAAATCACTAGAAGTTAGATATGTTTCTTGCTTTCTATGGTTCACTGAATTGTTCATCTTGAATGCTTATTTTCTTAAGTATAATAAAAAAGCTATTGTTTTTCCATGTCTTATGATTATGTCCTTATGTTGATCAGTATTTGAGACCATCTTGTTTAAAAGGAATTTGTTTAAGGATTCTTCACTGCCCTTACACACCTACTATGCTTACAAACTTATTGTTCATTTCACTTCACACATACCTT
The DNA here is from genome assembly GCA_034641835.2 of Pinus albicaulis. Taxonomy (NCBI): domain Eukaryota; kingdom Viridiplantae; phylum Streptophyta; class Pinopsida; order Pinales; family Pinaceae; genus Pinus; species Pinus albicaulis. The sequence continues at coordinate 323,564,933 of CM076575.1, forward strand.
AAAGATCCATTTGACCATGCTAGATTTTCCCTGTTATGCATCTTGTTTCATTGTTGAGATATCAATGACTTTCATAGACTCCATAGCCCAATGATTTGAATACCTCACACTCCACCTATTCTACTTGACCATCTTACGCAACCAAAGCAAACAACAAACCCTACACTTAACAACTAGCCTAAAATCAAAACCCTAGAAGCAAAAAAGTACACATCATTTGCATACAATAGAGAGAGCCCTCTCTGAGTCCAGGAAGGCTAGGTCCTAGGACTCCAAAGGCTGGTGTGATGTTACCCTGTGCATTTGGTCTGCAAATCTGCTAAGTCATGGGACACTAACACAGCTGAATAATCTGTGCATCTTTTTTATCCCATTTTTCATTGATTTTATTTACGATGGATAATGGCATCAAATTCACTCATGCATCGGAATTAACCAAGAAATTGTGTACATTGAAGCTGAAATTTTCAAATGTTAAGAGAAAAGGAGGGTAGAGTGTGTTTGCATTCATTGTTAAAGAATGAATTATTGATTCTAGGGAAATAGAAGATGTGCATGATCCCTTGTGTGAAGGGGAATTGTTACATACGGTGGATTTCCCAAGTGCAGGTAAGAGAATGTCCCATTGGTTCATGATCTTTGTTAACTCAAACGGTGAAATGTTCACATGAAACTTATTCATGTCTTCCACTATGTTATATTCCACAACGGGAAGGGAAGTCGAAGTGTCTGTGGAAGTAGTTTGACTTGCGACTTCCAGAGTGATGGTATTGTCTTTGTTATTTGCAAAAGTACTCTTTTTTGGAACTTCTTTCCCAGAATTTCTCTGGGTGTTCTACATTGAGTTGACTGGAGAACATATTTTCCTTAACAAGGCTTCTCTGAGTTTATGCTTTCTCAACTATGTTTTAATGGCTGAACCTTGGCTTCTTAATTTATATAGGTTTGTTTTTTGTTGGTCCAGAGGCTCACTTAGAGATTTTTTCTTGGTTGTGCTCTTCTGGGCTGAAAGTATATAATTGGACATGTTCACTCTATTCCCAACACTTGGAGCCTCATCGGTTGCAACAACTTCTTCCTTGTCTTATTTGGGACTAGTTTTCTCATCAGTAAGCACCACATCGCAAAGATGCATAGAAATAGAACTCATGGCATGATTCCAATGTAGGCATGTTTTCTCATAATGGTGTTTTTGATGGAATGAATAGTATACATCAATCCCCAAGTTTCCCAATTTTTCAAGATTTAACGCAACATTTGAACTTTACGTAGAATTTTCCAGTTGGTTACTCCTACTACCTGAATTCGTAATCCTCCTAAGAAAGATGTTTCACAGAGACTTTCTGCTCACAATGGTCTCACTTGACCTTTGTTTGAGTTCTTCCACCTCATATGAAATATTTTTAACCATGCGGGTCAAGTTCGCAAGATCGGATGGTTCTTTCTCTTTGGCCTTACTTACAGAGGCCTAAGACCTTCTACTCGTGTCTTTGGAGTCCTTTGTTGGTTCATCATCTGAGATGACTCCAATTGTGTGCAAGTTTCTCAACCATGATAGCATCTTCATAATTTTATATAAGTGATGGCTTCATAGTTAATTTCACGAACTACGCAATGGTCGCTGGAAAGGAAGAAGTGTAATAATCTATGGTGATGGAGTCATGAGGTTTTGTATCTTCTGGATATATGTTCAAAATGAAATTGAAACTCTGTTTGAAGTCTTTCACTTTCTCTTTATGCTACATATTTATATTACCCAATTCTTTCAATACATGACAGTGATATTGTCATCAAAAAAATTCTCAAGGAACATTTTCTTAAACCCCCTCCAATTTTGGATGGAGTTCACCAGAAGGTTGTGATGCCATATAGTTGCTCTACCATCCAAGGTACATGGGGAAAGTCTAAATACAACATCATCGTGACGTAGTCAGCGAATCCAAATCTTGGTATGCCATGTCATCCAATCCAAATATTGGTATGTTGATTCATCAAATCCAAATCTTGGTCTATCATGTATTATTCTTTGCTCTTCTCCCCTTCTTTGTCAAATTTTGATGGCTTTTCTTCTTCTTCAACGCCCAACCCACGGAAATGTATGCCTAAGAGTATGGGGTTATCTCCACTGCCACCACTGAAAACTGGAGATTTTACTGCATTTTCCACACAGTCTACTAACTCTTCAAAGGTGGCAATAACTACATCTCCAAGAGATAACACTACTATCCCAGTAGGGGTGGTTTTGTTCTTTGGTGCAAAATATGGAAGACTAAGTACTCCTACAATCAATCCAATTGTTTTTGCAAACTGACAGGTTATAGGATGGATAGCCCAAAGTTGATTGTATGGAATTTCACAAGTTTGAGTGGGTTGTGGTTGGGAAGAGTCACCAACTCAAGAAACAGGAGTGGTGGAGGTGCATTGAACGTTGCTACCTTGATCATAAGATGAGATGTTGTGTTTGGTGGGTTCATCAACCATAAAATAATTGTTTGCCTCCTTCTAGTGCCAGAAGTGTTGACGGTGTTGGATCCACCAACATTCAAGGGATCACCTCGATATGATGTCCCAACTAGACCTCACGCTATTTTTATAGTAGTCCCATCCAGAATGAAGGTCTAGTTTCCATATTCTTAAATATTTACCTCAGCTTTGACTGTCAGCAAGAGAGAGGGATGCAGATGTACTTTCAAAAATCAAGGGGGTGTGCCTGGTGAGTTCCTAATTGCAAGTATGTCAAGTTTCCTTACTGCGGGAGGAGAGATCAAATTGAGCCTCTAAGTGAGAGGTAATAGTACCACCCAAGTAGAGACACACATGAATCGAAGGATCCATCTTGCATCAAAACGGAATAGTTCACAAGGGATGTGAAAATCATTACAACCAACAATGGAGAAAGATCTACATAATATCCCACATAATATTCCATGAGGATGGGATAGAAATAAAAACCATTACAAAACATTATCAACAAGATAAGCACTAAAATAACCGAAATAGTTCAACTATCTTAGTAAATGTGAAAGAAAACATGAAATGCAAATATCTGCATAACAGTATTACAAACATTCATAAAACATGCACGAAGAACATGTTGGCCTCGAAAGGCTTCTATTATTAAGTAAAAGTTCCAAAACACATATTTACAACGAACATAACTAGCTCCAATAGTGGAGTGTTAGAGCCACTCCTTGCTCCACAAAAGAACTAGCTTATCTCTCTAATGCTTTGCTGGTGGAGCTAAGGTGAAAACTCCTTTGCTCATACAATGAGGTAGTATATATAACCAAGGGTGACTCTTTGACTACTCTCATGATTGTTTGACTTCCCATGACTTTTCAACTTACGTGACTCTTTACATTCATGTGTGTCCTTTGGACTTCCACTTTATAATACATTTTGATTACAATAGACATGATATACAATAGCGATGTCGCATATGACCACTCATGACATGACATTACTTGAAATGAAACTGCTGACATGGACTACTTGATGACATGGAAATTTCAAGCCATTACTACTGCTGATAGTTGAGTGTCTTCATGAAATAGCTTTCCTTTCATCCTCCACATACCTTGATGATAGGGAGTCTTCAATGATCTCAAGTATTGGATAATGATCGCAAACTAGTGTCCTTTCACTCTCTTCCCCATCAATCATCTTATGAGTTCATCTACGAGAGTTTCTTTGAGCATGCTTTCCTCCTTCTTCGCTTCCATCATCATCTCTCCATTACATGATAAAGTAAATTTTCCTGTAATTCACTCATGACAAGACCACATCAATACGAAGACCCCTAACCTAAGATGATGCATTCTGATCCATGAACTGAACCCAGAACAAGTGACAGGCTAGACAAGGAGGCTCAGTGACTACGCAAATATACATTTCAGGCAGGCAACGGGAATCCCTAAGCCTTGAGACTGCACAGTTCATAGTTCAAGTTGCATTTGGGACATGACTGCGTAGTTTCTAGAGCCAATGGGACATGCTGCAAGGATGGGCACAGGGAAGACTTACTGCACAGTTCTGGGTGTTGAGGAAGTCTTGGGTGACTACGCAACACAAATTTCTAGGGCTCATGGGATGAGCTTGAAGCTTTAGGTTGTGAAGTGCGTAGTTCTAGTCAAGTTGGAGGCCATTACTGTGCAATTCTGGAGGTCAAGGTCAAGGCTTGGTCACAAAAAAATGTGAAATAGAGCCTTGGTAGGTAGGTAATTTGGTTTATGCATTTTAAAGAAGCAAGGTCATAGCTTGAGGGATGATACTGTGCAGTGTGTAGCTCAGGGAAGGTTGGGTGAAACTAAGTTTCTTGGTTGGGAAGTTTTCCAAAAAATGACTAAGTGTGGGACCGGTGAGATCGATGTAAACAATGATGAACTTGGTCTATGATCACACACTTAGCATATTTGATGAAGCAAACAACATAGATAATCCAAGACTCTACAAACAAATAATTTTCCTCCATGTGACAGCCTTAAGACCAGTTAACACAAGTGCGACACCAAAGATACACTTTACGATGCCTGTGAGGACATTAGTGTGATGGTGCCCAAAAATTTGTAAATGAGTGTGATGGATACTTTCAAGGTTAGAAAAACTCATTTGCACAAAGGTGACATCTTGGAACCACTAGAACAAGCTCATACATATAATATGACATCCAACATGAAAAAAGACAATAATTTTCTTATCTTGTGAAATGGATCACAACACTTTAAGAAAAGAAATTAAATGAGCTTCAAAGTTTGTGACAGAATGAACAATACCAAGGAAGGCTCCGAAATTTGGTATAAGATAAAATTTTGGAGGGGGTTGTGTTAGTCATCAGTAATTTTTACTATCTGAAGATGACTAAATTTTAGTCCTAGATTTCTAAAAACAAGATTCATGAATATTGTGAGTTTTAGAAATCTTACTGCTTTCATTATCCTTAGGATACATTTTTCACTATTTTACTACTCTACCATGTCATGGTCAGCCTACCACTCCCATAGGACCCATCATGGGCTCATGCCACTCATATTCACTATGTTTTTCCACCTTTGACCTCAACACTCTGTTTTACCTTGCCTAACCCCTCCACTTGACATCTAAGATTACCGACCATCCTATTTTTCACCCTATTCACCAAATGCCTCAAACATTGGTGATCTCAAATTACCTCTCTAGGCTCTTTAGATAAATCAAGATCAGTAGTTTTGTGTATGTAATGAATAAGTTTATCAAAAGCTATGTTTCACACCTATAGACCCCAAGTCAATCTTTTAGCCAAAGGCCAAGTCCAAGGAGTTCTCCACCAGGTTACTAGGGTTTCATAGGTTGTACAGTTACCCTTGGCACTTGAATACTATTTTTATAAGCTAGAGGCTACATCAAGTATGAAATAATTTCAAGAAGCTGTTTTTCCAAATTATATCAAAAAGACCTTCAAGAAGAATTACTTTGTAAAAAAAAAATAGCATTCTGCAAAAGGACAACTGTGCATCTTAAACATTTCTGCACAAATGATTGAGATGACTATCATACAAGGGAATACTGTTGAAAGGTAATTTCTATGGTTTTTCAAGGTAACCATGTTTCCCTGCATCAAAGGGAGGAAAATGTAAAGAGTATCAATGTGAGGGAGATCAAGCCTACATTTTCAGTCAAAGCCCTCAAAATGGTCAAAGGAAGGAAAGCATAAGCTTAAGTTTCAAAACGAAAAACCTAGCTGAGCAGAAGTTTACTGTTGTGTAGCCAAGGTTGTCAAAATCCAAGAATGATAGAGGGGATAAAAAACAACCATGTCATAGGCACCTGCAAAAATCATAAGTGGCCCATAGGAGGTGTCCTGCCTGAGTATGAAGGCCATTTGGTTTGGAAAAATTGGTTGCATATTGCCTAAAGGAAGTCTAGTTTCACCATGTCAAACAACCTAAAAAGCAACAAAGAAGGGTGATTAGAAAGGGAAAGAACCCATTTGAATGTTTTTAAGACATATATTGTAAAAGGACAAAGGGATATCAACCAAAGTGGTAAAAAGACAAAAAACATTAGAATATGGGTTTGTAAGAGATAAATGTATCTTCTTAAAGACTATAAAAGACCAATTTAGTTTATCACCCAGTTCATTTGTCACTTGCAAAAGAGAGTGAAGGAAGTCGAAGCGAAGTTGTGAGTTTTGGGCGAATTCGTGCAAGAAAACCCTGTGCTACGCTCCTGGGACACCATGATGCGTGTTTGTGGGTGCTTTCCTCCAGAAAACTAACACTGTGTTGCACACCTATAAATGGATGCTATGCGATTACCAACGTGCAGACCCGGCAGGAAACAAGTGCACCAGAACTCGTTCACCAGTGTGCAGCTCATGCAACCTCTGCCTGGTGCTGCTTGCTTGTGCTACCTGTTCAACACTGCATGAAGACGGCCCGACTGGCTTGGGTGCTATGCACAGATAGCATGCAGAGCCAACTCGACAGCGTGTAGAGTCCCTACTGGCCTTGGTGCTACGCACAAAGAGCATGCAGAGCTGACCCGACAGCATGCAGAGGCCTGATTTGCCTGGGCACTACGCACAAGCACGTTCAGCAGCTGACCCGACAGCATGTGCAGAGGCCTGACTGGCCCAGTGCTACGCACTTGCACTGCGCGTTTAGCCATAAGTTTTCTCCAACATATCAAGCCCTCAAATTTGCTCAAAAAATCTTCAAAGTCACCTCCAAAGGATCCACAACACCTTTGCAGGGTAAGTAAAAAGGCACCTCCTTCATTTCCTAAATTCTTGTCATTCAAATTAAAGGAAAAACCCTAGATTTCTCCATCAGTTTCACAAAGTAAAATTAGGGTTTTGGCCTTCAAGGCAAGATTAAAAAGAGAAATATGTCAAGGGAAACTAATAGTGGCAGTGATGAGGGAGGCCAAGGGCCTAGAAGAAATAGAAAAAGGGTAGAAGGGTGTTACACTAAAAAATGTCATCCTGACATTCTGCTATGAGTATGAGCTCATTATTACTCATACTTCCTCCTTTTGCAAGTCTAACATATCAATTCTTCATGTCAAGCCTTGAAAATCAGAAGAAAGTTCCTAAAAATCCCCTAAACTTTGGTATCGCACTTTCTCTATTCATTGCCTGCAGTCCCGCACCTAAAGTGAAGCTCTCCTGCGGAACCATACCGCACGTTCTTTGTGTTATAGGTGCGGACCTCTGTAAAGCTCAAAAAGGCGAGAAAGTAAAGTTAAAAAATTTGATTTCAGATCAATTCTAGAAGATTCTAGATGAGAATTTTCGGGAATGGATACGCTTTGATAAGGTTCATGCATCTCTTAGTTGATGGAGCTAACCCCTTGATGTAAGGAGCTAATCCCTTTGAAAGAGGATTCTATCCCTTCATACTTGGAACAGAAAACCTCCTCTTTTCCACTATAAAAAGAGGCATTGGGTAACCTCAAAGGGAGTTCAAGCTTTAGGATATTTGAGGTTAAATGCTGTTGAAATTCAGACTTAGTTAACTAAGAATTTTTGTGAGGAGAGATTACATACCTCTATTTGTCTTGGTTGAAAGAGTGAAAAACTTGTCAAAATAGAGGAGATTCCTGCTTCGGACCCCAGGAAGACCTGCATGACATCAAGGCACAGGTTGTAAAGGTTTTCTTTCATTTGAATTTAATACAAATATACTCATTTTTCTCAATAAGCTGTCTATTCATGGTTTATTTCATATATTCCTTGATCACTATGATAAGTATGGTTTATAATAATGTCTATACAGGTGCTATGTGATATTTTTCTTGTTTGTGACTGCAGGTTTATGAAGAACACTCCTTCAAGTGCACGAGGGACGACAACAATTTCAAATAAGCGTTGGAAATAAGGTAGGCCTTGCACCTATATAGAATTTTTATGAATCGTATATGCTTAGAGAGAAATTAGTATAATTGGTTGTTTGTTGCTAGTTACTTTTAGTACTAGAGAGATCGGTCTTGTCCGCAAGACAGATTAATCTACACAACAAAATGGTGACCATACTGGGGAAAGAACTTGTTGTTTTTGGTTCTCTTTTATTTTGATTTGAGGAAACATTTTTTCCTGGTTTTTGATTGATACATATCTGTCTGGGTAATTTAGATTTTCCCTGTTTTTGAAAATTTTGAATTTTTTTATGTTTTTCTATAATTTTTCCTGGGACCGCACTCTGCCTTCTTTAGACAGAGCAGGCAGTTTCGCACTTTCTGTGAGATAACAGTGCGGGACCGCACCTGGTTATACTGATAGCCTGCGAACCCTGTTAAAATTTTAGAAAACCTCCAGATTTATTTCTGTAGTTTTTTTTTTTTTTGGATTTAGCATCTTTGGTTTCTACCCAGACTGATTATTGTTTCTATCAAGAATTTTTTGTGAATGAACTCCAATAGTATTGATGTTTTGATGATTTTCTAGAAGATTTTTCATTTTGGATTGTTTTTCACCTGGTCTTTGTAGTGATTCAAAGCATTGACAGTTTGAAGTATCTCAGATTACATTGATCTTTTTGTCTTTTTGCTGAATCTGACCTGATTGTGGAAACATCCTTTATTGAGAAATAGAGCCATTTGTTTCTTTGCGAATCTTCGAAAAACTTGGTTGAAGGTTTTGAATTTCATTTTTATAAAAAAAACATATTTTGAGTGTTTTTGATCTGTTTGTTATTCTGGACGAATAGATCCTTAGTTTGCTCAACAACTAAGAAAAGCATTCTCCAAAAATCTTAAATCTTTTATTCAAATTAGATTGTTTAAAATCAATAGATCTCAAGATTAGTTTTGTAGTTTTGAGTAGTTTTTAAAATTTTGTAGCTTTCTTTTGAAGGAAAATTGTTTTGTAGCTTCGAATTTGGAAAGAAAAAGGATTTTGTTATGAGCTTTGATAATTTATCTCATTATTGAAAAGACAAAAAATATTTTCTTTCAATTATTCTTTATGTTTAAAGAAGGAATTGTTCATTAAAAAGAATTGCATTCTCCAACTCTTTCTTTAGATACAAAGTTCATTGAACGAAAAAGAATTGATTATCATTTCTAGGTGCATTTTTAGTGTTTTTGGAAGTCGAGTCTTCACATCATCGAAGTTTCATTTCCGCACCCACTGACTTAAGGAACAGCTCATAAAAGTAACTCTTAATTAAATTTCATCTAGTAATTTTTTATTTCTAGGGCTCTTATCACCAACATAGCTTAGGCTAGTATCTTGGAGTACGGAGTAATTAACTCTCCAAGATAGCTAAAACAAACAAGTAGACAAATCTTGCAGTAGGAAGAATTCCAATTGTTGCATGTATGCTCTGGGAAGCTCCTCTTAAAGGAGTTAAGCACGAGATCATATCTGAACCAGTGAGGTAATCAATCCTTCCTCATTGGGAACGATAGAAGATATACACGTATTAACAATGGTAAACCTCGGATAGACCATTGTCGAGGAGCCAGGGGTCACTTGTTGGCATACCTTGGATTATTTCAAGGAGCCTTCAAGGGGATTGAGCTTTGTTACTCTGCCCTTGCGTGTGTGTCGGATCGTAGACTGTTCCCCCAGGTATATTTGTTTCTATTGGTAACCTTAGAGGCTATAATATTTAGGATTCTTTCCTAAGGTGACGGTGGAGGGAAGATCCCACTGTACCTGGAGCAGACGTCGACTAGACTCACTTGGACTCTCCGGAGGGTTATCTTCACTCGAGATGGTATAGTGGAGAAACTTGCACCGGTCTGTTTCATTAAGCAGGTTGTCGGGGTAACTGTTCCAACCACCCTTTTCGTATTAAAACTCTACTAAGTTGGATTTCATCACCAACTAGTGTTTTTAGTGCGGAAAGTTACTATTTGTGTGTGGTTTGAACTCCTAGATTTTTTAAGCGTATGATTCAATTGTTTGTTTCTTAGAGACTTTAGGTGTTTTCATTGAAATTTTTCTTTGTTTGCGTGTGATTAGATAATTTTTAATCGTGGCGGAATTGCCGAGACAATCCCGGAGAATACAAGGGAAACCCCCTGAATATTCACCAAGTCAACTTGAAGGGCTTCGTGCTCTGGTATCATCCATTAGTGGTAGAATTAGATCAACAGAAATTGGAAGTTCATCTATAGTTATTCATCCTAATCATCAAATACCTACAACAGAATACATTCAAGAACCAGTTTCAGTTTCTAAAGTTACTGGAAGTATTTCTTCTTCTGGTGAATTAGCTGACGAACCTGAAATCTCTAAACCTGAAACTGAATCTTCTGTTTTGCAAACATCTTCAGGATTTATTACACCAACTTCTAGTGATCCAGGTTCACCTAGGGTAAGAAATATTATCACTGACGATCTTACATCTGGACTTATTTCTATTGAAGAACTTACTAATCCAGATGAAGATATATCTCTTCCCGACTCCCCTCAATCGTTAAATATTAGGGAGCGTGAATCTATTTTCTACAGCCCCATTCGAACTAATCCTTGGTATCTCTCTTTAACAATTTTTTTAGAGAACCCAGGTCTTGCTTTTTATCCACCTCGAATTCCATTTAATCCTACACCCAGAGGTTATTATCCGTCATCTTTTATGGCAGGAGAGTCATCCATGTTTTCTCAGACACCGGAATCATTTTTACACAGTGGTCCTTCTGTTCCTTCGAGATATCAGGCTCTGTCTGGTACTTTCTCGGGAGCAGCTCCTCGACCAATTGAAAACGTGTTATCATCTGGTCTTAACGGATTTAACATTGAAACATCGAACGCAGAGCAAATTTTTATGATGTCTAGTAATATTCCGAATCCTCAACCTCAAGGCAGTCAGTTACTGCCTGGGGGGCAACCTCAGGGAAGTCAATTACTGCCTGGGGGGCAACCTCAGGGAAGTTAGTTACCGCCTGGGGGGCAACCTCAAGGAAGTCAATTACCACCTGGAGGGCAACCTTCAGGTAGTCAATTACCACCTGGGGCACAACCTCAAGGTAGCTTCTTCCCAGGACAAACTATGGAATCATATTATTTTGGGGGACAACCCCAAGGACACTACATACCTCAGGGTTATCAACCTCAAGGACAGTACATACCTCAAGGTCAACCCCAAGCTCAATATACTCCTCAGGGTCCTTATCAACCCCAGCCTCAGTACGCGCCTCAGGGTTATCGACCTCAAGGTCAGTGCCCAATTCAAGGTTTCCAACAGCCTTTTGGTCAACCAATTCAAGGAGCCAGAAATTTACCACTTAATTATCAACCCTACGTTCAACCAGGTTATGGTCCTTACATTCAACCTTCTACGGGACAATACCCCGGAATGATGGTGTGGGATCCGTCCCAATATCAACAGCCTTTACAGCCTAATGTGCAGTTGCCTTATCAACCTGGACAGCCTTTAGTTTTTGTTCCAACCCAGCAACCTATTCAGCCATCTATTCAAACTCCTGCACCTAGTTCAGTTCAACAGTCTGGGCCTAGTACACCTCAGACTCCGCCCCAAACTGCTGCAACTTCTGCAACGTCTGTTCAACCTGTAACACCTGTTTCTGGAGTATCTATAGCACCGAATTCTTCTATCCCTGTATCCATGCAAATCCCTCAAGTCTCTGTACCCCAGTCAGGACCTTCAATCCAGGCTTCGGTTCAGATGCCTGCAGGAAAAGCTGGTACAAGTAAAGTTGTTACAAGTCAACCACAATTTACATATCAACTGTACCAGGGACAGCCGCAATTCGGTCCCTATACACAGAATCCAAACTATCAGTATCAACCGTACCCTGGCTATACTTATCAACAACCTCAATACGGTCCGATTCATCCTGGTTTTCCGGGAGGTTACACGATTCCTAATGCTAATCCAATTCCCAGTTATCCTGGGTATCCGCCTCCTGGATCTGCTTTGGCTTCTCAAGGTTTTCGAGATCCTAACCGTCAATTACCGTTTATCGCAACTTTGGACTTACCTGATTTGACGCGCCTTACGAATGATCCAATTTTTTATTATCAGAACTGGCCGCCAATGCCTCATAAGTTGCCCAGTGATATACCAAAATTTGAAGGTAAGCCAGGAGAGGATCCATCGAACCATGTCATAACTTATCACCTTTGGTGTGCATCTAATTCAATCATTGATGATTCGATTCGTTTACGTCTTTTCCAAAGAACTCTTATAGGTCTTGCTGCCAAATGGTACATTGAGTTGCCACGAGGCTCGTTTCACAATTTCAGTTAGTTAGCAACTGATTTCTTGACTCATTTTTAGTTGCCTGTCAGATACGACAATGGCACAGAATTATTAACTTCGCTAAAACAATCCACGTCCACGTATATTTCTGATCATATTCATGAATGGCGACGTAGGAGACGTTTGGTGAAAGTTTACATTCCGGATCAAATTCTGGCAGAATGGTTTGTTAAATCATTGTTACCCAAGATCATTGAAGATGTAGCTAAGGCTGGTGTTGTTACTGAAGAGAAAGTAATTGCTCAAGCTCAGTACCTTGACCTCGTTTATACACAGTCAGGTACTTTACATGAAAAAATCCCCGATCTTCCAAAACAAGGACAAATAGCTGCAGCTCCTTCAGGGTCTCATGCCGCTGACGGTATGATTGGTACAGTAAATTCTAAAAGAAAGAAGAAATCTTCAAAGAATTCTTCTCCTATTATCACTTTACCAGATTCCCTGAAAGGAGAATCTTCCCCTGAAGTTTCTGCCGACATTCATGTCGTTGAAACATCTACGACTAAATCTAAATCCAGTGGTAAAAAGAAAGGGAAGAACAAAAAAAAAAAGAATTCAAAAGAGAAAACTAATAAAACTGAATCCAATGATGAAAAACGTAAGCCTCGCTATCCTTGTTTCATTTGTGACGAGGATCATTTTACAAAAGAATTTCCACATCGGGCAGAGGTTACGAAATTCGTTAAAGGTTCAAAAAAACCTGCTGTCTTGAAGGATCCTTTTCCAATTCAAGATAGTAAAATGATTGGTTCTACCTCGACTACTTTAGAAGAACCTATTATGATGATGTCTCATGTCAGGATTGCGACACGATCGCAAGATTACGGTACTAAGAATCCTGTTGATGGTAAAGAAGCAGAATCTTCTAATGCAAATACATCAACTACATCTCCTCCTGTTTCTGGTCCGCTACAGATTGAGAAACCAAATCCAGACTTAATAATCAAACCGCCTGCTAAAGGTGTTCTTCGTAAATCAGCTTTCAATCCACATGCGAGAGCTGCTCATAATTACAACATTGTTGAAGATTTAGCAATTTCTCCTTCAGCAATGTCGGCTTTGGAAGTGCTGCAATCATGCCCAGCACAGCGTAAATTATTATTGTCTGCCATAAGAGCTGTTGATGTTCAGGATTCTAACCTTATAATATTCGATTTAGAAAATAGTACACCTCGTCTACCTCACCAAATGGCTTTCCAGATTCCAGTGTTAGTAAAAAATAGACCAATTTTTCAGACTGTGATTGATGAGGGAGCTTCAACGTGTATTATGTCAATTCAGTGTTGGAAATCGCTTGGTTCTCCTACACTTAACCAATCTCCGACGATTCTTAAGGCTTTTGATGGTCGAGGTTTTCACCCTTTTGGTATTTTGCAGGATTTACCCATAGGGGTCGAAGGTAAAATCGTAAATCTAGATGTGGAAGTGGTTGATGCCCCTCTAGATTACAACCTTCTTCTGGGTCATAGTTGGTCCTACGCGATGACTGCTGTTGTCTCTTCGGTCTTTCGACTCATAAAATTTCCATATCAAGGAAGGATCGTAACAATAGATCAGTTAACTTATTTCTCTTCCGACCCAGCCTCTACAGAAACAGTCCAGCACGTTGGTAAAACGGCTATCCCTTACAAGGATGTTGGAGTAGGTTTGGTTAAAGATTCTGGTTTACTAGGAAATTTTTCCTTTCCTCCTCCTAACATATCGCCTTCTATTGCAAATATTCACATGATTTCGTCAGACACTGTTATGTTTGATGATCCTTGGATCGTACCTTCCGAATCCGAGTTAGATTCATTCGATGGCGTGATGCCTTTGAGTCCATTTGAAATTGTGTACCAGGCTGTACAGTCATTTTCCGACCCCTCTTCAACCGAGACTGATCCAATGAATGGGATCCAAGAGGAATCACTTTCTATAACTAATTCAGTTACGACGACATTTCCTGAACTTGTTCATACTGATGAGAAAATTCGTGAGTTTTTGTCTGTTGATGACTTACCATGGGAAGATCTCCATCACCGATCTTCATTTTTACCTGAATTAGATAATTTTAAAGATGATTTCGCTTCAATTTTTACTACTGAATATGTCAAAGAACCACAGAATCCATTGCAAAATCCTGATTCTGAGTTAAATTTGGAAAATATATCTCGAACAGTTCCAATTGACATTTCAGTAAAATCAGGAATAATTGAAAACATTCATATAGGTGCTTGTTGTACAAATGATGAAATTCAAACTTATAGAGCCCTATTTCAAGAATTCCGTGATGTGTTTACCTGGTCTTATGAAGAAATGCCAGGAATCGATCCATCGATCGTTGTTCATGAAATTAAGACTTACCCGGATGCTAAACCTATTCGTCAACGATTACGTCAAATTCATCCTAGAAAAGCTGCTGCTATAAAAGCAGAAGTTGAAAAATTACTTCGTGCAGGATTCATTTATCCAATTCCCTTGACGGATTGGGTATCGAATATTTTTCCTGTGACTAAAAAACAAGGAACGATAAGAGTATGTATCGATTATAGGGATATTAATCGAGCCTGTCCAAAAGACAATTATCCAACTCCCTATATCGATCAAATAATCGATGATTGTGCTGGCAGTGAATTGTTTTCCTTCATGGATGGCTTTTCAGGTTACAATCAAATAAACATACTCCCTGCTAATCAACCGAAAACAACTTTTATTTGTCCGTGGGGAACGTTTGCTTACTGTAAACTACCTTTTGGATTAAAGAACGCTGGAGCAACTTTTCAAAGGGCTATGTCTTATGAATTTCATGACATTAAGCACATTGTATAGCCTTATCTCGATGATTTACCTGCTCATTCATTACGTAGGGCCAACCATCTTACTCATTTACGAGCAATCTTTATGAGATGTAGGCATTATCGAATTAGGCTGAATCCGCATAAATGTGTTTTCTGCGTAGAATCAGGTTGATTACTGGGATTTGTTGTCTCGAAAGCAGGCATTCGCATCGATCCATCGAAGGTTGAAGCAATTGTCAAATTACCTCCTCCTTCGACTTTACACCAACTCCAAAGTTTGCAGGGAAAAGCAAACTTTTTACGTAGGTTTATTCCTAACTATGCCGAGCTTACAAAGGTTTTTACATGATTGTTGAAACAAAACATTTCGTTCTTTTGGGATGAGATCGTTGATCGATCTTTTGATGCACTTAAACATGCGTTGACCCATGCACCGTTATTGCATCCTCCCAACTACAACCAAGATTATATTTTATATCTCGCTGCTTCTCATTCCACCATTGGGATGGTGCTAGTTCAGGAAGACGAATCTCACAATGAACATGTGATTTATTATCTTAGTCAGAATTTGCATCCGACTGAAATCAAATACACACATGTGGAGAAATTGGCCTTGGCAGTTGTCCAAGCTGTTCAAAGATTTAGACATTACATCTTGTTACGTAAAACCACGGTAATTTCTAATTGTAACCCTATGATGTATATTTTGACCAAACAATTGCTAGGGGGCAAGTATTCCAAATGGATAGTTATCCTGCAGGAATTTGACTTGGAGTTTGAAAAATCCAAGGCAAAGAAATCTTTGGTATTTGCGGAACTGATGTGTGATTTCCCCTCTACTGATACTGAAACAGTGGCAGAAGAGTCCATTGCGGACAAATCTTTGTTTCTTATCAGTACACTTAATCCATGGTATGGAGATATTATTGTTTATCTCCAAACCCAATCTTTTCGGCCTGACATCTCACGATCTCAGCGACGGAAAATACACTTCCAATCCCAACAGTATAATATCATTGGTGATACACTTTATCGTCGTGGAGCGGATTCTGTTTTCCGACGTTGTCTTACACATGAAGAAGCTGAGAAGGTTTTAAATGACTGCCATTCTGCAGCATGTGGCGGTCATATGTCTGGGTATGCCATAGCCCAAAAGATATTGTTTGTGGTTATTTCTGGCCAACGTTGTTCAAAGATTGTATTTATGCAGTTCGTAAATGCCATAATTGTCAACTTTTTGATTGAAAAATGCGCGCGCCACCCGCTCCTCTTCACCCTATAATTGCTGTTGGTCCTTTTGCGAAATGGGGTATCGATTTTATTACATGTAACCCTCACTCGGCCGGGGGGCATGCGTATATTATCTTAGCAGTTGATTATTTTACTAAGTGGGCCGAGGCGATGCCTACATTTTCGGCTGATGGCAAGACTGCTGCAACTTTCGTATTTAATCACATAATTTCTAGGTTCGGTGTTCCTCAAGCTATTATTACGGATCATGGAAGTCACTTTCGGAATGTCATGATGACTAAACTAACAGACCAACTTGGCTTGCGCCACGATAGTTCCACTCCGTATTATCCGCAAGCCAATGGTCTGGTTGAAGCCATTAATAAAGTTTTAGTCACCATGATCAGACGAATTATTGGTATTCACAAGACGAATTGGCATTCCATGTTATTTTCAGCACTTTGGGCATATCGAACCTCAGTCAAAACATCAACGGGTTTCACTCCTTTTCAACTAGTTTACGGTTTGGAAGCTGTGTTGCCGATTGAATGCAAAATACCGTCACTAAAATTAGCCGTAGAATTACTTCCAGCTACGTCTGAAGAGGAGAAACGTTTCTTGTACTTAGCCCAATTAGATGAGAATCGACGAAGTGCTGCAATAGCAAATGAGGCTCATGTTAAAAGGATAAAAGCTCAGTATGATAGAAATGTGACCCCTCGAAATTTTTCAGAAGGAGACCTAGTTTTACTTTATGATCAAGCTAACGACAAGCTAGGAGCTGGGAAATTCGTGCCTATGTGGCATGGTCCTTACATTGTTAAACGAAAGTTAGCAAAAGGGGCCTATGAGTTGATATATTTTGACGGTGTTCCTTTGGATAAACCCAGAAATGGGCTCTATCTAAAGCGATATTATGCTTAAATGTGGTGTGGAGATTTTGTTAGTTTAAATTTATTTACTGCTGGTGTGTTTTAGATTAGAAAAGTGTGCCTAGTTTAGAGAGTGTGTTTTATCACCATTCCTGCTTATCTGAGTTTTACTCTTGATATTGCAGATGTCGACGTCTCTTCAAACCTACATTGGTTTTGCTGATGGTGCTTGTCGTAGTACACGGAACATTTCTTCCGCAGCTTGGGTTATCTATTCACCTTCTGACGAGTTAGTATCCATGCATGGGGTAAGCCTTGGTCAAACGACGAATAACATTGCCGAGTATAGTGCAGTGATTGAGTTGTTATTTGAATCCATATCATTTGGAATTCGGAGTTTGATTGTTAAGTTGGATTCTGAACTTGTTGTATTACAACTTAACAGAATTTATACCATTAGCAATCCAGTGTTATTACGGTTATTTTTAAGAGTTCGTCTCTTGGAACGTGAATTTGATTACATTGAATATCAGCATATTCCAAGACATTTAAATACATTAGCAGATGCAATTGCTTCTAGTATGATAAATCAACATTTGCAATAATCAAAACAGTAAATCAAACACATTCATAACATGTACACAGATAGCTGGTAAATAGTGATATATCATAGTATAGAAGTGTTTTCAAAAAATATATACATCGTCTTCGATCATAGGTTGGAAACACCTTATGATCGGCAAAAAATGATAACACAAAATGTCAAAAATATGAGTCTACAAGATCATCCCATCACTGATGGTGATC
Organism: Pinus albicaulis; assembly: GCA_034641835.2. Taxonomy (NCBI): domain Eukaryota; kingdom Viridiplantae; phylum Streptophyta; class Pinopsida; order Pinales; family Pinaceae; genus Pinus; species Pinus albicaulis. Next base: position 323,582,828 of record CM076575.1, read on the forward strand.
ACGATAAGAAACCACTGCCCGAGCCACCCTACATAGGAACCTCCTAAAAGGTCCTGGAACACCAATCACGTATCTCTGCAACCTGAGTGGAATATCATCTATGCTCGTCTCTGGAATATCTAGAGTCAAACGCTCTAGGTGATGCTCTAAATCAGTCAAAATTTCCGCTGATTGGCCTGCTGGGGCTGGTGCGGCTGCAACTGGTTGTCTTCTCTCATAAGGTTGGAGATGGGCTGGTCACTGTGGACCCACATCTGTATTCAAAAAACTTTTGGTTATTAGTTTTCAAGATGATAAAAAATAAAAAAAATTAGGATTTAGCAAACATTGAAAAATGATTGTACCTGAGTCATCCCACTGTTCCCCTGCTGGGAGAGCCATCTCTCGGTCGCCGCGGAAATCTATCCCGATGTATGGAAAGTCCTCTATCACAAAAAGTTGGCGATCCAGCTAACGAAAATATGAAGGAGGAAATTGAACAATCTCAGTACCCTCAATAGCATGACGAGCCATCAATGCGAACCAACGAACCATCCTAGGTTCTCGAAGTCGACCGGCATCAACAGCAATACTTTGTGGAGCTAGCATGGGGATCCTCTCTAGAGAAAAAGAGACGATGATGGATCCATATCCAAAGTTATTCAGTTTCCCATTTTTTTCTCTAGTTAGTTGGCCTTTTACATTAGCCAACGCAGCTTCACACCAGTTAAAGATGGTGCCGCGAAAACAGTCCACAACAATATGCATTTGGGAACCGGTAGCTACATGCAGCGCAGCACTCCCACACAGTTTGGTAACAATAAAAGCAATAAATTTCAATTCAGGATGGATGATGTGTTTTATATCAATCCGTTTGTCCCTAGGGTTTGCCTGGTCATTGCAGAATTCTAGTTGGAGACTAGAGACAGACTGGCCACCTAGCCTAGTCCCAAACAAAGAAACTTGTTCGCCCCTCTTGGACAAACCAGTCAGAAAATATATATCCTCCAGCTCAATTTCGAGCCGGTGGCCACCAATAATGAAGCACTAGTCCTACACATTCCATATGTTCACCAACCATGTCAGGAGTTCAACCTGTGCCCTCATGCATGAGATGGCCCAGAATTTGTACAAACCGCATGCTCTTAATGCTTGCTGTGTGGGTAAATGGAGTATTGCGGCTTCATCCACATCCTCATGTTCACGTTCTCTCCAAATCAACATCTTGATAATCCTACAATGCATAAAAAGGCAAGTTAGAACAATCTTATTTGAAAATTTTTGGGAAATAAATGAGAAATTTGCGTTTTAAATTTGACTGCGCGGGTACCGCACCCGGCCTTTTTAAACAGTGCGTGGGAACGCACGCGAGCTGTGTGTTGGGTGCGGACCCACGACTTTTTTCCACATAGAAAAAATTCGGGGTCCGCAGGTCGCATGTGTCGCACCTGCGGAACCCCGCGGGCGAATTTTTAAACCATATTATCCCCTAAAAATACAAACTAAAGCCTAAAAATGAATTTGAAATGGATGGAATACAAGATCAAGAGGTCGTGGATTACCTGGGACTAACGGTTCTCGATTTCGTCGGACGGATTTTCCAGAATCTTCACAGGAACTCTCTTACCCAAAATCTTTTTACTTTTTACTCTGAACTTGAACGGTAAAAATGAAATTGAAAAAGTCCTTTTTATAAGTTTTTTCGAATAGATGAATTTTTAATTTGTTTATTTTTCACTTTAAAAGGGTATTTTTGAAGCATTTTTACTCATCTTAAACAGGTATGTGTAATGTTTCAAGTTTTTGTGCAGAAATTGGATTTTTCAGGAGAATTGATCATTTTTCAACAAAGAGCATATTTTTATCCCTTTTTCGAACTCTTTAAAACTTACGAAAAAGTGAAAACCATGAGTAAATTTTTATCCTTTTTTCGAACTCGTTAAAACTTACTGAAAAATCGAAACCCTAGAGTCCTCTTTTAAGCCCTTTTCAGACTCTCTAAACATGAAAAGATTGCCGAGCACTTGATTATTCGAACTCGTTAAAGTAAATGAATGATCGTCCTTTCAGTATAAGTTTACCCCTTTTTCGGACTGAAATGGACTATTTACGAAAAAGATATACGTTGACTAATTATGGTCAATAGAGTTCTCTCCCACATTATTTTATCTTTTTTCGGGCTCGAGAGACTAAATTTACGAAAAAGAACACCCACGGAGTTTTCTTAAGTTTTTCTTCTGACTCCCTGAAATTGAAAAACACCGAGTTTCTCCTATACTGGACTCATTAAAACTTAACAGTAAAGGACCTGTTCAATTTTAAACAGGAACGAACCACTCCTTCTTAGGGTTCGAATTTTAAATTAAGTTGGACTCATCCGAAGGATGAGCTTATAATCAAGCAAATGTTATCCTCCTCAAGCTTGTCAAAAATAAAGAGGTACTTGCCAGAAATGGTGGGGGAAAAAGAGAGAAAAATGGGCATGTTTGTTGTATTTTAAATTTTCGAAAATTCAGTCAACCACTCTTGAACACGACACTTTCATTTACCTGGGTTGGGAAGTCCTTTACCTAACAGTTAATCAAACCATATTGAAAGTCTTCAGGCGGTTTCTGGGTATTAGCTTTGGGTCAATCGTTACCAAGCCATCTGCAGTGTCGTTATGTGTTCAAGAGAACAGTTCAAATAAACCATTCATCTGCAAAATATCTGTCATCCATTATTGACCATCCCTAAGTCAGTCCTTGCCAATATATTTTCAAAACTTGATCTATGATTTCGTGTTGTGGGCTTGCCTACGACAGATCACTTTCTATCGACATCAGCACATTATCTAGGAAGTTGATCTAGAAATTGTCAGTACCTTGAAATCTGCATGCCTCAATGGCAGGTTTCTCGCCTTCGACGACAGGTTGCATCATTGACCTTCGATCGAATGATTCCGTGACATGTTCGACTTTAGCTCATTCATTCACATTTCATGGATTGTACTGGGTACTTTGAGAGCCATTGACATTACTGGTGGTTACTCTCACACTTGTTAACAATTTACATCAATGACTGGTAATCAAGTGGTTTCTACCATGTTCGACTTCGACACATTCATTCACATGGATAGAATCGTACTAGTTCGAGATGCGGAAATAAAGACCCTGGATCTAGTTTCCACCATCCAGGCTGTGAGGAATTCTGTTAACATCTGTACAGTAGACTATTTATAAACAGATGGCTGCGTCCATACTGTGTCTACACATATCTGCACTATGATGTATTCAAAATCATTCCTGTATCAGAACGATTTGAGTTAGTTTTAGTTAATTTTAATCTAAGTATGGGAATGCCTACCTTAGTGATGACATGTATACATATATATTTTGCATTGAATGTTTTTACAGGTTCTGACTGGGGTGTCCACAGGATGATCTTTGAAATGATAAAGTACTGCACTCTTCATATATGACAGAATTCAGCTTCATCTATTCCAGACTTTGAACTTTAGGGGGAAATCTGTTACACTAAAAAATGTCATCCTGACATTCTGCTATGAGTATGAGCTCATTATTACTCATACTTCCTCCTTTTGCAAGTCTAACATATCAGTTCTTCATGTCAAGCCTTGAAAATCAGAAGAAAGTTCCTAAAAATCCCCTAAACTTTGGTATCGCACTTTCTCTATTCATTGCCTGCAGTCCCACACCTAAAGTGAAGCTCTCCTGCGGAACCATACCGCACGTTCTTTGTGTTATAGGTGCGGACCTCTGTAAAACTCAAAAAGGCGAGAAAGTAAAGTTAAAAAAGTTGATTTCAGATCAATTCTAGAAGATTCTAGATGAGAATTTTCGGGAATGGATACGCTTTGATAAGGTTCATGCATCTCTTAGTTGATGGAGCTAACCCCTTGATGTAAGGAGTTAATCCCTTTGAAAGAGGATTCTATCCCTTCATACTTGGAACAGAAAACCTCCTCTTTTCCACTATAAAAAGAGGCATTGGGTAACCTCAAAGGGAGTTCAAGCTTTAGGATATTTGAGGTTAAATGCTGTTGAAATTCAGACTCAGTTAATTAAGACTTTCTGTGAAAAGAGATTACATACCTCTATTTGTCTTGGTTGAAAGAGTGCAAAACTTGTCAAAATAGAGGAGATTCCTGCTTCGGGCCCCAGGAAGACCTGCATGAAATCAAGGCACAAGTTGTAAAGGTTTTTTTTTCATTTGAAGTTAATACAAATTTACTCATTTTTCTCAATAAGCTGTCTATTCATGGTTTATTTCATAGATTCCTTGATCACTATGATAAGTATGGTTTATAATAATGTCTATATAGGTGCTATGTAATCTTTTGCTTGTTTGTGACAGCAGGTTTATGAAGAACACTCCTTAAAGTGCACGAGGGATGACAACAATTTCAAACAAGCGTTGGAAATAAGGTGGGCCTTGCACCTATATAGAATTTTTATGAATCTTATATGCTTAGAGAGAAATTAGTATAATTGGCTGTTTGTTGCTAGTTACTTTTAGTACTAGAGAGACTAGTCTTGTCCGCAAGACGGATTAATCTACACAACAAAGGGTAAAAATATTTGAGCCACTGAATACCAAAGAACTAATGGCCTCTCCCATGAAAGTTGCACATTTCCAAGAGGTGGGTTGTTTTGAATTCTATGAAAGGGTACAACAGGTCTAGAGTCATCCTGAGTTGACCAGGAATTTCATCTTTAACCTCCGTGACCATCAAGTAAACTTAGCAGGAGTGAACTTTGAGCTATCCATCAATACCATTTCTATGGCCACCGGGATACCTAGTACGGGAGAAAAGTGGTTCAAACAGGAAAATTTGGACCTAAGCCATTATCAACCCTTCTTGAAACCCATATACCAAGCTGATTTCAAATATATTTTTCCATTTTCACATCTACTGGAGAGGTATGCATCCTTAATGAAAATCATCATGAAATACTTCACCTGTGAGGGTAGGTTTTCTAGAATTTATTCCTACCATATAAGACTGCTCATGCACTTCACTAGGGCCAAGCTGCTACATTTTACCTATTATATTTATAGAATTATTGATAAGATGTCAGACGTTGTGCAAAAGGGACCTCCTTCACAACAAATGCAAAGTCTTTTTCACCATTCTCTTATCAGGATGATTGTGTTGGATCAATTAGAGCAACAGGGTATCCCATGGGAAGTGTTCATAGCCCATGAAGCTTTCAAAAACCCATAGCCTCCTCATTAGCCAAATCTACCTTCATCATCTCATCCAACTCCCTCCACTCCTCCATCACCCGCCACTGACCATGACTCCTCATTCACACATGAAACTTCTCCCCAAGAGAACCTCCCTCCCTCACCTTCTCCTCAAACAACAAATGATGAGGAAGAAGACGAAGAATATGATGATGAGGAAGAAGAGACAAATGAAGAGGTGGAGAATGATGATAAGGAAGAAGAAACAAAAAATGAAGAAGAGGACGAAAATGATGATGAGGAAGAAGAGACAAATGAAGAGGCAGAGAATGATGATGAGGAAGAAGAAACAAAAGATAAAGAGACAGAGGAAGATTATGAAGACAAAGGCAGTGAGAAAAATAGTGAAGAAGAAACAGATAATGATAAAGAGGAAGAAGAAGGCAGTGAATAGAGCAATGATGAAGAGAACAGTGACAAAGAGGCCTGCAATGAAGAAGAGGCTAGCACTGATAAAAATGAGGACAATGATAAAGGTGATGACAGTGAGGAAAGTGCAGAAGATAAAGAGACCAGCATAGATGAAAATGAAAATAGTGAGGACAATACAGAGGACAGTAAAGAGGTTGAGGAAAATGAAGATGAAAATGCACAAAAAAGTAATGAAGAAACTAATCAAGACACCTCTAACAGTGACCACTCAGAAAACGATAAAGGCCATGATAATGTTGCAAACACAAAGGACAATGATGAAGAAGAAACCATGATAACTGAAAGCCCTAGTAATGATGACAACAGTGACACTATGGACCAAAAAAGCAGTGAAGAGATTGATGATAGTGGTGAAGATCATGACAATAATTTTAGCATGAAAGAAGATGAAGGTAAGTTTCAAGAGGGCAGTCAAGAACACAGTACAGAAGACATAAATGCAGATATCATTGATGAAAAGAAAGGGAGTCTTGAGATCAGCCATGATGAGGGTATTCTAGTAGACAAATTTTGGTTTTTTCCTCTCACATATCAAAAGGGGTCAAGGCTTGTGTTTGCTACCTCCAAAAGGCAAGGCATTAGGGGAATTCGGAGGTCTAAAATGAGCCTCCTAAGGAAATAATAAAATAATAGCTGAACCAATAAAATAATATTCATGAATTTTCAATTTACTTTTTACACCACAATCCATATAACCATAGTTAAATTCAATTCAAAAGTTGTACCAAAATAAAATTAATAAAAAATTGTATTGATGTGACTATAAAAAAGAATGATCTTTTCAAGAAAAAGTCATTATCATTGAACAACTAATGCATTTGTCCTTTATACTTAAATAACTTAAAATAAAATATAAATATAAATTTATAAATTCTTAATTATATTATATGCTATTAATTAAAATTTATATTATTAAAATTGTATAATAACATGTAATTAATATACTATATAAAAATAATATAATATAATATAATATAATAAATGTATAGGGATATGCATTGTTTCTTTCAAGAAATATGAAATGACAACAATATATTTTTATTCAAAAAGTATGAAATGACATTTATTATGAGCACTACCATGGTTAACCATGAATTTTTATCCACCATTGAGAATGTGACAAGTAAGTACCTTTAACTCAAGCAATGCCACCTCAACCATTAGAGATGATGTCATCCCCTAAAAAGTGGTTGGTCTCATAAAGTGAATTTTGATTGTACATTTTCCTTAGGAGGCCCATTTTAGACCTCAAAATTCCCCTAATGGACCATGCCATCCACCTCAGCTTAGCCACTAGACAAAGGGAAGCAAAAGATAAAGGAAGAAGAAGAAGATCATGAGGTTGAGAGGGAATTTGAAATCATTCAGGTAGATAGTGATGAGGAGAATGAAGCAAGAATCACAAACTTGCTCCTCCAGGACATAAATGCACAAATTAAAGATCTCAAAGCACATTTGGATAGGGCCAAGAGTGTGAATGATGCCCTTGACTTGGAGAACAGGCAGCTAGGAGCACAGATTGCAATCTATGAAGTTAGAGCCATCAAGGCCCGGAAAGAAGCCCAAAGGGCACATGTGAAACTAGAAGAGTTCATGGGCATTTATGAAGAGAGTGAGGATGAGGAAGGACAATCTATGAGGAGACCTAGAACCATGGGGTTGAAGAAGGCATTGGAAAAGAAAAGGGAACAAGAATCAGCCCTAGCAGAAAAACTCCCTTTAGATGAGCTTTTGGCCATGGAGATAGCACATGATCAGGATCCTTGGTTGGAAATAGCCAACATACATTTTGAGGTTAAATTGAAGAAAGCAAATCAGAATCTTGACATCCATAGAAGGATGACTAAACATTATGCCCGGAGAAACCAAATTGCAAAGGCTAAACTAAAAAAGGCCCAAACCAAGATCCAAGCACTAAAAGAGGAAAAATACCAAGCTAAAATTGGAATCTTGGCACAAGCTTCTCTACAAGTCTCTCAAAACCCATGAGGCACACATCCACCAAATTTGGGAGAATTTTGACAAGTTTTGGTTTTTTGCTAATTTTGAGGGCCAAGGGGGTAGCACCGATGGTGCTATGCTTTTTCTCAGAGAATATTCAAGAGGAAAGTCTTACATTTTTGGAATCTTCAACTTGAGTGTGGCATGCTCACAAAGTTTCAGGTCAATTGAAGTTGTTTTGGTCCTCCAAAAGGGTAAAAAACACCCTAATTTTCACCTTTCTGCCTAGTTTTCAGGATAGGTGCTACGCCTTTACTAACCTTGGAATTTTTTCTTTTTGAATAGGTTTTAGAGGTCCAATCAAAGAACCAAGGGTAGATATGGAAAGTAGACTCAAAGGGATTTCCAACGGGCCATCACGGAGACTATTCCGACATCGAGAAGGCCTTCAAAACATTGTTGCAAGTTGACCCAATTTTCCTGCTCCAGTGCTACGCCCTTGGCATGGAAATTCATCCTAAAACTCAATTTTGTGCCCTTAACAAAGTAAAAGTCCACAATTTACGCTTGGAAAGTTTTAGGAAGCTTGGCAGAGCCCAAATGTCAATTTCTCTGCTAAAAATGCCCGAAAAGATATTTTGTGCCTTGGGCCTTGCAAGGTCTCAAGGACAATATTGACATTTCTGATTAGCCAATAGACTTCTAGAGACTCTATTAGGTTTTTCTCCTCGATTGTTAAATGGAGCATTGAGGATTCATTGTTAATGTTGGCATTTGATGATTTTTTAGAGGAATACATGGTTTTTTGAGGTTGAAGAGCAATTTGGTGTTGTGGAGCTTGTGAATGATTTGCTTTGATTGATGATGATGAAGGCTTGCTTGCAGGATCCCTGTGCTTGGTTAATGGTGACGCATCTCTAATTTTTTCATGTTTTCTTTTTTATCATTGTTTCCATCCTTCTATGTTGCAGTAGATCAAAAAAGTATAGGCTAAGAAATGTTGTTTGAGGCACCTTAGTCCTTCATGTTTACTATTTTCTTTATGTTTTCATCTGCTGGGTTAGTTTAAGGAATTATTAGCTGCTCCTTAGACCCACCTAAGCTTGTTTGTTTCATCAATGGTTTAAGAAAGTAGTTTTCAAATATGTTTATGGTTACCCATGCTTACTTGATGCTATCTAAACTTTGTTTGTGGAATCTCTCTTTGATGTGTTACTTGCTAGGTTTAGCCAAAGAGACCATGTTTTGATCATGCCCTTTGTCCATGCTTGGGAATTTTACCTCAAAGTTCTTTGTAGCTTGATAAAATTATGCTTAGGAGTTCCCTCTTCTTTTATTAAAGTTATTTTTCATCTTATATGTTTTCAAACTTTGAAGGTGAAATCACTAAAGTTAGATAATTTTCTTTCTTTCTTTGTTTCATTGAATTGTTCATCTTGAATGTCTATTTGTTTAAGTATTTTCATTGAGTTGATGGTTTTCCCCATCTCATGATTATTATCTTTTTCTTATCAGTATTTAAGACCTTCTTATTTATGGATATTTGACAAAGGATACTTCACTGCCCTTTACCCTAACTTGTTCACCAACTTAATGTCCATTTCACTTCACACATATCCTTAAAGATCCATTGACCATACTATATTTTCCTTGTGATGCACTCTGACTCATTGTTGAAATATCCATGACTTTCATAGACTCCATAGCCCAATGATTTGATGACCTCTCACTCCACCTATCCTACTTGATCATCTTGCCCAACCAAAACAAACAACAAACCCTACACTTAACAACTAGCCTAAAACCAAACCCTAAAAAGCAAATAAGTTCACATCCTTTGCATACAATAGAGAGAGCCCTCTCTGAGCCCAGGAAGGCTAGGTCCTAGGGCTCCAAATATTGGTCTAATGTTACCCTGTGCATTTGATCTGCCAATCTGCTAAATCACGTGACACTAACATAATGGCAATCATGGTGGGACTTTCTGGGTTAGTGAAAATCTAAGTATTCCTTAGGAATTCAAAAACCCTTATCTAATCATAGAAAATTAAACTTTTAGCCACAAGTAGAATCTATCTAATTCACCATCCTAGAAAATGATGACTCAAATAGAAAACATTCATTAGACACCTTACTGTTGTATAAAGGAACTCAGAAAACCTCAAAAACATCCCTAGATTGGTTTTTTGTCAATTATTGGTGGTGGACCATAAACACATATCCTCAAAACAAACTTAAAACACCCACCCGATGACTCCACGAACCTCCAGTAGGCCTTCTAACTTTCCTAGTGTTCGTAGACTCCCTTAGGATTGTGTCAAATCAACCCTGAGAAGTTTAGAAGCCTAGTCACACACTGCACGGGTTTAAAAAACACCTAGATAGGTCATCCTTCCGAAAGAAGTCATAAACTCTTAGCCTCTCTGCATTTTGAGTTTGAAATCTAGCTTCACAAAGGATCAGTACCAGATCTCATCCGGACCCAAACCCTCCCACTATAGTTGATGACCCAGAAAGGATTTTGTGGAAAAATTCCAAAACTAAATATTCAACTACTGTTAGGACCATTCATACAGCAAGTTGTGTCCCTGAGCATCTTACAACTTTGCAATATCCCTAGTTTCACTTGCACCATACAAGAAACCTTTTCAGAACCAAGTCACAAAGTAGGACTGACCATACTGACCTTGAGCCCATAGATTTGCAGTAGAGTCCTAACAGAGAAGCTTCTCCTTCCACTCCACCTGATTTCTAACTTCTCCACCACTTTGGTTTTTTCATCCCAAGTCTGATCAGAATCAATTTGTTGGTCCAAGTACTTCCACCACACCCATTCATACCACCACTGTAAAAACCACTACATCCCATCTCACAAACTCTCCCCTTGTAAATCCTCCTTGGATTCCATTCGCTCCCATCATGGTAGCATGGTATGCCCCCTAGTGTTACCACAACCTTTGGTACCTTTTCCAAATGACTACCAATCCAGAATCCCTCACTTTACCGGGGCTGAATCTACCACTACCCAATAGCATGTAGATAGAATAAATGATGCTTTTGACTACATGGAATTAGAAGAGGAAACCATAAAGATGAGGATTTTGGCCAAAGCCTAGGAGGAGAAGCTAAGAAATGGTTTAAAGGCTTAGTTCCTAATAGCATACATGACCTCCCTTCCCTTTATCAGAAATTCATCAACAAATGGGAGATTAAAAAAAACCCCCTCCAAATCCTTTCAGAGTATCACAATCTTAAGATAAATGTAGGGGAAAGTGTCCAAGATTATTGCACTAGGTTTCACAATGTCTACAATGCCCTCCCACCTCACTTGAAACCCCAATAATGCCTAGCACTAGTAAAGTTTCCAGAAGGTTTTGATCTAGACATGACATACCAATTAAGGGAGAGAGACCCCACAAATTTAGAATAAATGCAAAGAGGGGCTGTGAGTCCAGAAGCCAACCTGACTGAGAAGAGAGCTAGGATGAGGTTATAAAAAAGAGTCACTTACAAAGATGAAACCATAGCCTCAACCTCTTCTTCCGATGCCAAGATAGACAGCCTAGTTAAAACCATGGAGAGAATGATGGAAAGGATAAAATTGAATGAAAGAGCACCTCCTAGGGAAAACCAAACAAAACCCCAGAACAGGAATAGGAATCAAAACTTCAAAAGAGACCCTCCCCAAATCAGACAGAGAGACAATGACCAACAAATTAGGCCCCCTTTCCAAGATAAATATGTAGATGAAGAAGAAAGAGAGCCTGAAGGGTTGGAAAAAAATCATATCAATTTACTAGATTATGATAATGAGGGTGATGTTTCACTTACTACAGAGGTGCAAAATATTTTTTCCTCAAACCAAAATGAAACCAAATATGAGGACTCTGAATACTATAAATTGTGATTTGAGAATGCCATAAATGAGGTTCATAGGCAATATGACTTAAGGAGCAAAAAGAACCAAGATGTCTCCAAGAAAAAATGATCTAGACACTGGTGTTAGGAAAACCCTTGAAAACACTCCTAAAAAGACAGAAAGTAACACAAACACTATGGCTAAGAAAACAGATCCAAACAAAGAAAAAACCAGCCAACAAAATAGTGACCCAGGCTTCCCTAGTACATCAACTAGTGGCCCTGAAAATACTCTATTGTCTAAAGCCCCAAATCCGAATCAGCAAATCAAAAGTGTAGAAAAGTTCATGGCTGATAAAACTAATGTAAATATGCCCAAAACAAAAATATCTTTCAGCTTTGAGGAAGAGATTGCCAAAATCAAGATAACCATACCCCTCATTGAACTATTGACTCAAGAAGTGTATAAGTCCCAAGTTTTGAAGGTCTTGAACATAGGAAATGATATCAACACTGAATTTAACTGATGAAAAGACTGAGTTGTTGTTTGGACCTAAGGTTGAGGGAAACTATCAAGAAGGAGCTGTCCCTCCTTTCTATATTAGCTTGAACATACATGACAAAATATTACATAATTCCATGCTAGAGTCCGGTGCCTCACACAACCTCATGCCTAAAGTTGTGATGGAGAGATTAGGCCTAGAAATAACAAAACCTTACAAATACTTGTACTCCTTCGATTCGAGTAGAGTCAAGTGTTTGGGCCTAATCAAGGATCTTTGTGTCAATCTGGCACAAATACCTGCTAAAAGCCTAGTCATGGACATAGTTGTTGCTGATATTCCCCCAAAGTATGCCATGCTTTTGTCCAGATCATGGGGAGCCAAACTTCAAGGCAACCTCCAAATGGACAGGCCATATACTACTATTCCTGTCTTCAATCAAAATAGGAGATTATACCGGGAATCCCACATGAAGTATATGGTAAGTAGCCTAGATAGGCCAAAAAACACCCCTTTTAATTCCATTCATTCAGATTTGGACTCTTTCATCTTATATAATTACAATGACATTGGTGAACAGGTGAAAGGAAATGAGAAAGAACTAGGCTCTCCAAAACACTCACACTCACCCTCAAATGAAGAACATGACAACCAGAACTTAGCAGCCCTAAACAACAACATAGTGGCAAACATGAACTAGAAACACTTTGGAACATGAGCTTTGATGGCTCTTGTGGCAAGGATGGTTTAGGAGCTGGTGTCTGGATACATAACACAAATGAGGACCATTTATACAAACTAGAATTTCAATGCACTAATAACATTGTAGAGTATGAGGCTCTCCTCCTTGGTTTGCACTTGCTTGAAGACTCAGGAGCTAAGAAAATATCTATCCAAGGAGATTCATAACTTATCATTAAACAAATCAAAGGTGAGTACTCAAAAAATAATCCAAGATTAAGAGAGTACAAAAATGCAGCCCTAGATCTCCTCGAAACTTTTGAGAAATATGAGCTCACTTACATTCCTAGAACCCAAAATAGTCTTGCCAATGAGCTTGCCTTTGCTACCAAAAATGGCCAAATACCACATGCATGTGAAAAATACACTGTTAAAGTCAAACACCGTCCTACAGTTCCTGACAACATTAACCATTGAAAAGTGTTTGAGGGTGATGAACAAATTAATGATTTTCTACAATCTAGGAATAAATTTACATTGACAAAATCCAGCTTAGAGCATGAGAAAGATGTTTTTGCTGAAGAACAAGCCCATGAAATAGAGCTACCCTCTTTTGATGGTATAAATCTGCTTACACATACTTATGAGGCAGAAATGTTTGAGGATCTAGACCAAAAGGAATTTGAGGTCTTACAATGTAAAAATGACACATTACCAAGGGACCTTGCACCATTAGAAGAGTTGTTCGACTTTAATGATGTGGCTAAAAAACCGAAGAGAGAATCTACTGAGACTGATGCAGAGAAGTGAAAAATAGGAAGCATAAAGGAACCCAAAATTATCAAACTCTCCAAGACCCTTCATCCTCACATAAAAAAGAATTATATTGACCTTTTTAAGGAGTTTAAAGATGTGTTTGCATGGGGGTATCAAGATTTGAAATCATATGACACAAGCATTATTCAACATAAAATCCCTCTTAAGGAAAATCAGAAACCTTTCAAACAAAAGTTAAGGAGAATAAACCATGTTCTACTACCTTTAGTGGAACAAGAGATTAAAAAGATGTATGATGTTGAGATCATAGTTCCCCTTAGATACTCAAAGTGGCTTTCCAACCTTGTGTCAGTTAGGAAGAAGACCGGGGAGATTAGACTTTGCATTGACTTTAGAAATCTGAACAGAGCCTCGTTGAAAGATAATTACCCCTTGCCTAAAATGGATTACATAATTCAAAAGGTAGTTGGCTCTAAGAGAATCTCACTGATTGATGGTTTTTCCGGTTACAACCAAGGGCTAGTATTCCCAAGTGATCAACACAAACTGCCTTCACCACACCTTGGGGTACATTCATGTATGTCAAAATTCCATTTGGGTTGATGAATGTGGGGGCCACTTTCCAAAGGGCCATGGACATAGCTTTTTCAAAAGACATAGACTACTTCATAGTCATTTACCTTGATGACATCACTTTTTACTCTAAGACTGATGAAGAGCACTTAGTCCACTTGGGAAAAGTTTTTGAAAAGTGTAGGAAATATGGCCTATCTTTGAATCCCAAGAAAACATTGTTTGGTCTCCAGGAAGGAAAACTCCTAGGACACATCATCTTTGAAGAAGGAATCAAAATAAATCCCAAAAGGATTGAAGGCATATTGCAAATCAGTCATCCTAGAAGCATTAAGGAATTGCAATATTTCATTGAGAAAATCAACTTCTTGAGGAGAATCATCCCCAACCTTGTTGAACTCTTGAGGAATATTAAAAACATGCTAAAAAAGGAGATAGGAGCTAAGTGGACCTTGGAAGCCAAACAATCTTTTGAACTGGTTAAGCAAGCACTCACCCAAACACTAGCTCTAATCAGTCTTGATTTTACCAAAGACTTCTATATTTTCTCATTTGCATCTGAACATACCGTGGTTGCAGTGTTGTTACAAAAGAACATGATGGGGAAAGAAAAACCCATAACCTTCTTCAACAAAGCCCTTAGAGATGCTCCCCTAAATTACAACATCATGGAAAAAAACAGGCCTTTGCATTGATTAAAGCATTGAAAGACTTCAGAGTTTATATCTTACATTCTCATATCATTCCTTTTGTTCCACACACAGTTGTCAAAGACAGTTTGAATTAGGACCCAGATGGTAAAAGGGGAAAGTGGATTGTTATTATTTGAGAATATGACCAAGAAATCAGACCCACTAAACTTATTAAAGAACAAGGGCTTGCAAAACTTATGGCTGAATCAAATTTCCAAGCACTAGATATGAATTTGGTTGATGCTTTAGAAGAACAAGAAGAATGAAAAACTCCCCATATTGAAGAAGTATTCTTGAATTCATCTTGGTATGTTGATATCTTATATGTATTGTTTTATCTTAATGCTCCTCCTACCTTATCAAAGACAAAAGCTAGATTCCTTAAACAAAAAGTTTTAAATTTCTGCATTTTAGATGGCGTTTTCTGTTGGAAGAATCCTATTTGTATATTTCTTAAGTGTTTTCTTGAGTATGGTGAAGGTAAGATCATGCATGAACTGCACGAGGAAGAATGTGGGGGCCATATTTACTGGAAAGCCACAACCAACAAGATCCTTAGAGATGGATACTATTGGCCCACCCTTTTCCCTAACACCCACAAACGGGTCATGACTTGCCATAAGTGCCAAACTTTTTATGGCAAGAGAAAAATCTTACTTTTAACTTTACATCACATCATTGTTGAAACTCCTTTTCAACAATGGGGTTTGGATTTCATTGGAGAGATCCACCCTACCTCATTTTCCCAACACAAGTGAATCCTCACTGCCACTGATTACTTCACCAAGTGGATAGAAGCCATCCCCTCTACAAATGCCATTGATTCAGTCATTATCAAATTTCTTGAGACCAACATCCTATCTAGATTTGGTTGCCCCAGAAAGATCATCGCAGACAATGCTGCTGCCCTTACATCCAAAAGAATGGTTGACTTTTGTTATAAATATCACATCACATTAGGACATTCCACAGTCCCTCAAGGTAATGGGATGGCTGATTCCTCTAACAAAATCTTGGTCAATATCATTAAGAAGCTTCTGGAGCAGAATAAAAAAGCATGGAATGGAAAACTAGTACACGCATTATGGGCTGATAGACTAACCACCAAGAAATCAATTGGTATGTCTCCTTATCAACTAGTGTATGGCATGGATGCCATTTTCCCAACATCTTTGGGAGTCCCTGTGATGAAATTGCTCCAAGAAGTGAAATCAGAAGAAAATGATATGCAAAGGAGGCTGAACCAAACTATTCATTTACAGCAAACAAGAGAGGAGGTTTACAAAAGGACACAAGTATTACAAGAAAATATGAAGAAATTTTTTGACAAGAGGACCAAGGCTAACGACTTCCAGATTGGGGATAAAGCGCTGAAATGGGACTCAAGGAGAGAAGACAAAGGTAAACATGGTAAGTTTGAAAATTTGTGGAAAGGGCCATACATTATCAGTTCAGCTAGAGGTAACAATGATTTCTTTTTACAAGAGCTAGATGGAATTGAAGTGTTTGGGGGTCCTGTCAATGGCAGGACACTAAAGCACTATTTTTTGTCAAAATTTCTAGTTTTTTTTAGGCCTTCACTCATTGTACATACCATTTTTTGATGAAAGGTCATAAAGAGAAAAACACAAAAACATAAAAAATAGAAAAAGAGGGCATATTTGAAGAAAAGGTACAGACCCATACCCAAAAATAGTGATGTTGAAAGTGTGCAAGCCTAAACGCCACTACTTGTTCAAAAATACAGTCTTGTTCAGTTATCTAGCCTAATCATGGCTGAGCATGTTTTCAATTTATTTTTGATAGGTTAGTGAAAGAATTTTGGTCGAATCATTTAATCTTGGCTTGTCAAAAGGAAATATATTAGGAATGAAAGATACTAGTTCCACATGCTTAAGTCTGAACCAAAGAGGAAAATAGGGATGCTTAACAAATGATAGATCACAACCTTTATGTTTTCTAAGTTTTATTTGTACAAAAATAATACTTGTGTGCATCTTTTTATAATGCCACAGTCCTTACTAGATCAGATTGCCTAATCCTGGTTTAAACCATGTTTTCAATTTCATGTCAGTAGCTTAGAGAATGAATCTTGTCAAATAGCTTAATATTGGCAGTTGAGTATTTTAGATAGAGAATAAAATGGTTCACTAGCACAATATGAACTCTTGGAAGTTATAAGAGTAATATTAGAGAGTTTTTCTTTCAAAAGAAAAAAATGTCAAAAGGTTTCCCAGTTCAAGTGCACCCAAGGAAGAAAAAATGTTAGGCAAATAAGATGGGTAGCTAGAGATGAAGTTGGAGTAATCATGTTTTTCAGATTATTGAGATCATTACTTCAAAGAAGCATCAGCAAATGAAAGAAGAAAAATCTTCCCAATGGATGAGGCAACGGTCTTCATAAAGCAAGAGATCTGAAGTTCTAGACACCTCCTAAAAAAGAGCTGCCCTCCCCAAGTGGAGCCACTGTTAGTCATCAATAATTTTTACTATCTGAAGATGAATAAATGTTATTCCTAGATTTCTAAAAACAAGATTCATGAATATTGTGAGTTTTAGAAATCTTACTGCCTTCATTATCCTTAGGATAAAATTTTCACTATTTTACTACTCTACCATGTCATGGTTAGCCTACCACTCCCAGAAGACCCATCATGGGCTCATGCCACTCATCTTTACCATGTTTTGCCACCTTTGACCTCAACACTCTATTTTACCTTGCCTAACCCCTCCACTTGACATCTAAGATTACCAACCAGCCTATTTTTCCCCCTATTCACCGAATGCCTCAAACATTGGTGATATCAAATTACCTCTCTAGGCTCTTTAGATAAATCAAGATTAGTAGTTTTGGGTCTGTAATGCATAAGTTTATCAAAAGCTCTGTTTCACACCTACAGACCCCAAGTCAATCTTTCAGCCAAAGGCCAAGTCCAAGGAGTTCTCCACCAGGTTACTAGGGTTTCATAGGTTGTAGGGTTACCCTTGGCACTTGAATACTATTTTTATAAGCTAGAGGCTGCATCAAGTGTGAAAGAAGTTCAATCAACTATTTCTCCAAATTAGATAAAAAATACCTTCAAGAAGGATTGCTTTGTAAAAAAAAAAACAAAATTCTACAAAAGGACAACTGTGCATCTTAAACATTTCTGCAGGAATGATTGAGATAACTATCATACAATGGAATACTATTGAAAGGTAATTTCTAGGGTTTTCCAAGGTAACCATGTTTCCCTGCATCAAAGGGAGGAAAATACAAAGAGTATCAGTGTGAGGGAGATCAAGCTTCCATTTTCAGTCATAACCCTCAAAATGGTCAAAGGAAGGAAAGAATAGGCTTAAGTTTCAAAATGAAAAACCCAACTGAGCATAAGTTTAATGTTGTGTAGCCAAGGTTGTCAAAATCCAAGAATGATAGAGGGGACCAAAAACAACCATGTCATAGGCATCTGCAAAAATCAGAAGTGGCCCATAGGAGGTGGCCTGCCTGAGTATGAAGACCATTTGGTTTGGAAAAAATCGTTGCATCTTGCCTAAAGGAAGTCCATTTTCACAATGTCAAACAACCTGAAAAGCAACAAATAATGGTGATTAGAAATGGAAGGAACCCATTTGAATGTTTTTAAGACATATATTGTAAAAGGACAAAGGGATATCAACCAAAGTGGTAAAAAGACCAAAAACATTAAAATATGGGTTTGTAAGAGATAAATGTATCTTCTTAAAGACTATAAAAGGCCAATGTAGTTTATCACCCAGTTCATTTGTCACTTGCAAAAGAGAGTGAAAGGCGGTCGAAGCAAAGTTGTGATTTTCGGGCGAATTCGAGCAAGAAAACCCTGTGCTACGCTCCTGGGACACCATGTTGCACGCCTGTGGGTGCTTTCCTCCAGAAAACTAACACTGTGTTGTGCGCCTGTGAATAGACGTTACGGTTCACCAACGTGCAGACTCGGCAGAACGCAAGTGCACCGGAACTCGTTTACCAGCGTGCAGCTCGTGCAGCCTCTGCTGGTGCTGTGCGCTTGCACTACCCATTCAACACTGCACGAAGACGACCTGAATGGCCTGGGAGATACACACAGACAACGTACAAAGCCGACCTGACAGCATGTAGACGCCCGAATGGCCCAGGTGCTACACACAGACGACGTGCAGACCTGACCCGATAACGTGCAGAAGCCTGACTGGCCCGGGCGCTATGCACATGCATGTTTAGCAGCCAACCCGACAACATGTGCAGAGGCCCAACTGGCCCAGTGCTACGCGCTTGCGCTATGCGTTCAGCCAGAAGTTTTCTCCAGCAGATCAAGCCCTCAAATTTGCTCAAAAAATCTTCAAAGTCACCTACGAAGGATCCACAACACCTCTGAGGGGTAAGTAAAAAGGCACCTCCTTTGTTTCCTAAATTCTTGTCATTCAAATTAAAGAAAAACCCCTAGATTTCTCCATCAGTTTCACAAAGTAAAATTAGGGTTTTGGCCTTCAAGGAAAGTGTAAAAAGAGCAATATGTCAAGGGAAACTAATAGTGGCAGTGGTGAGGGAGGCCAAGGGTCTAGAAGACAACATAAAAACGGTGGAAGGGTAAGCATATTTGAGCCACTAAATACCAAAGAACTAATGGCCTCTCCCATGACAGTTGCATATTTCCAAGAGGTGGGTTGTTTTTCTAGACTTTATTCCTACCATATAAGACTGCTCATGCACTTCACTAGGGCCAAGTTGCTACATTTTCCCCATTATCTTTATAGAAGTATTGATAAGATGTCATACATTGTGCAAAAGAGACCTCCTTCACAACAAATACAAAGTATTTTTCACCATTCTCTTATCAAGATGATTGTGTTGCATCAATTAGAGAAACAGGGTATCCCATGGGAAGTGTTCATCGCCCATGAAGTTTTCACAAACCCACAGCCTCCTCATCAGCGAAATCTACCTTCATCATATCATCCACCTCCCTCCACTCCCCCATCACCCCCCACCAACCATGACTCCTCATCCACACATGAAAATTCTCCCTAAGAGAACCTCCCTCCCTCACCTTCTCCTCAAACAACAAATGATGAGGAAGAAGAGGAAGAAAATGATGATGAGGAAGAAGAGACAAATGAAGAGGCATAGAATGATGATGAGGAAGAAGAAACAAAAAATGAAGAAGAGGAAGAAAATGATGATGAGGAAGAAGAGATAAATGAAGAGGAAGAGAATGATTATGAGGAAGAAGAAACTGAAAATGAAGAAGAGGAAGAAAATGATGATGAGGAAGAAAATACAAATGAAGAGGAAGAGAATGATGATGAGGAAGAAGAAACAAAAGATAAAGAGACAGAGGTAGATTATGAAGAAAAAGGCAGTGAGAAAAAAAGTGAAGAAGAAACAGATAATGATAAAGAGGAAAAAGAAGGAAGTGAACAGGGTAGTGATGAAGAGAACAACGACAAAGAGACCAACAATGAAGAAGATGCCAACACTAATAAAAATGAGGACAATGATAAAGGTGATGAAAGTGAGGAAAGTGTAGAAGATAAAGAGGCCAACATAGATGAAAATGAAAACAGTGAGGACAGTACAGAGGACAATAAAGAGGTTGAGGAAAATGAAGATGAAAATGCACAAAACAATAATGAAGAAACTTATCAAGACACCTCTAACAGTGACCACTCAAAAAATGATAAAGGCCATGATAATGTTGCAAACACAAAGGACAATGATGAAGAAGAAACCATGATAACTGACAGCCCTAGTAATGATGACAATAGTGATACTATGGGCCAAAAAATCAGTGAAGAGGTTGATGACAGTGGTGAAGATCATGACAATAATGTTAGCATGAAAGAAGATGAAGGTAAGTCTCAAGAGGGAAGTCAAGAACACAGTACAGAAGACATAAATGCAGAGATCATTGATGAAAAGAAAGGTAGTCTTGATATCAGCCATGACGAGGTCATTCTAGTAGACAAATTTGGGTTTTTTACTCTCACATATCTAAA
Source organism: Pinus albicaulis (assembly GCA_034641835.2). Taxonomy (NCBI): domain Eukaryota; kingdom Viridiplantae; phylum Streptophyta; class Pinopsida; order Pinales; family Pinaceae; genus Pinus; species Pinus albicaulis. The sequence goes on from CM076575.1 coordinate 323,603,508, forward strand.
GGGGTCAAGGATTGTGTTTGTTGCCTCCAAAAGGCAAGGGACCATGCCATCCACCTCAGCTCAGCCACTAGACAAAGGGAAGCAAAAGGTAAAGGAAGAAGAAGAAGATCATGAGGTCGAGAGGGAATTTGAAATCATTTAGGTAGATAGTGATGAGGATAATGAAGCAAGAATCACAAACTTTCTCCTCCAGGATAGAAATGCACAAATTAAATATCTCCAAGCACATTTGGATAGGGAAAAGAGTGTGATTGATGCCCTTGACTTGGAGAATAGGCATCTAGGAGAACATATTGCAATCTATGAAGCTATAGCCATCAAGGCCCAGAAAGAAGCCCAAAGGGCACAGGTGAAACTAGAAGAGTTCACAGGCACTTATGAAGAGAGTGAGGACGAGGAAGGACAATCTAGGAGGAGACCTAGAACCATGGGGTTGAAGAAGGCATTGGCAAAGCAAAGGGAACAAGAATCAGCCCTAGCAGAACAACTCCCTTTAGATGAGATTTTGGCCATGGAGATAGCACATGATCGGGAGCCTTGGTTGGAAAGAGCCAACATACATTTGGAGGCTAAATTGAAGAAAACAAATTAGAATCTTGACCTCCAAAGAATGATGACTAAACTTTATGCCCAGAGAAACCAAATTGCAAGGGCTAAACTGAAAAAGGCCCAAAGAAATATCCAAGCACCAAAAGAGGAAATAGGCCAAGCTAACCTTGGAATCTTGGCACAAGCTTCTCTAGAGGTCTCTCAAAACCCATGAGGCACACATCCACCAAATTTGGGAGAATTTTGACAAGTTTTGGTTTTTTGCTAATTTTGAGGGCCAAAGGGGTAGCATCCATGGTGCTACGCTTTTTATCAGAGCATACTCAGGAGGAAAGGCTTAAATTTTTGGAATCCTCGGCTTGAGTGTGGAATTCTCACAAAGTTTCAGGTCAATTGGAGTTGTTTTGGTCCTCTAAAAGGGTAAAAAACACCCTAATTTTCACCTTTCTGCCTAGTTTTCAGGACAGGTGTTGCGCCTTTACCAGCCTTAGAACTTTTGTTTTTTGAACAATTTTTAGAGGTCCAATTAGAGAACCAAGTGTATATATGGAAATTAGACTCAAATTTCTTTCCAACGGGCCATCACGGAGCCTATTCTGACATCAGGAAGGCCTTCAAAACATTGCTGCAAGTTGAACCAGTTTTCTTGCTCTAGTGCTACGCCCTTGGTATGGAAATTCATCCCAAAACTTAGTGTTGCACCCTTAACAGAGGAAAATTCAACAACGTATGCTTGGAAATTTTTAGGAGGCTTGGCAAAGCCCAAATGTCAATTTCTTTGCTAAAAATATATTTTGTGCCTTGGGCCTTGCAAGGTATCGAGGACAATAATGACATTTCTGATTAGCCAATAGACTTCTAGAGACTATTAGGTTTTTCTCCTCCTTTCTTGTTAAATGGAGCATTGAGGATTCATTGTTAATGTTGGAATTTGATGAGTTTTGAGAGAAATACATGGTTTTTTGAGGTTGAAGAGCAATTTAGTGTTGTGGAGCTTGTGAATGATTTGCTTTGATTGATGATGATCAAGGTTTGCTTGCAGGATCCCTGAGCTTGGTTAATGGTGATGTGTCTCTAATTTGTTCATGTTTTCCTGTTTTGTCATTGTGTCCATCCTTCTATGTTGCAGTAGATCAGAAAAGTATAGGCTAAGAAATGTTGTTTGAGGCACCTTAGTCCTTCCTGTTTACTATTGTCTTTATGTTTTCATCTGTTGGGCTAGTTTAAGAAATTCTTAGCTGCTCCTTAGACCCACCTAAGCTTGTTTGTTTCATCAATGGTTTAAGAAAGTAGTTTTCAAATATGTTTATGGTTAGCCATGCTTAATTGATGCTATCTAAACTATGTTTGTGGAATCTCTCTTTGATGTGTTACTTGCTAGGTTTAGCCAAAGAGGCCATGTTTTGATCATGCCCTTTGTCCATGCTTAAGAAGTTTGCCTCAAAGTTCTTTGTAGCTTTATCAAATGATGCTTAGGAGTTCCCTCTTCCTTGATTAAAGTTATTTGTCATCTTATATGTTTTCAAACCTTGAAAGTGAAATCACTAAAGTTAGATAATTTTTCTTGATTTCTCTGTTTCACTGAATTGTTCATCTTGAATGTCTATTTGTTTAAGTATTTTCATTGAGTTAATGGTTTGCCCTATCTCAATATTATTATCTTTTGCTTATCAGTATTTTAGACCTTCTTATTTATGAGTATTTGACAAAGGATACTTCACTGCCATTTTCCCTACCTTGTTCACCAACTTAATGTCCATTTCACTTCACACATAACCTTAAAGATCCATTGACCATACTAGACTTGCCCTGTGATGCACTCTGACTCATTGTTGAAATATCCATGACTTTCATAGACTCCATAGCCCAATTATTTGATGAATTCTCACTCCACCTATCCTAGTTGGTCATCTTACCCACCAAAACAAACAACAAACCCTAAAAGAAAACAAGTTCACATCCTTTGCATACAATAGAGAGAGCCCTCTTTGAGCCCAGGAAGGCTAGGTCTTAGGACTCCAAATATTGGTCTAATGTTACCCTGTGCATTTGGTCCGCCAATCTGATAAATCACGGGACACTAATAGGCTGTAGAAACTACAACAACAAATTTCCGGGACTTGTAAATTTCTATCTCAAGTTCATGTTGGGTTTCTCTCATATCACTTGGCCTTTGAGTCAAGTCACCAAGGGAAAAGTGAAAAAAAATTTCTTCTGGTTTGAATCCCAATATAAGGAATTTTCCGATTTGAAGCATTACTACTTCTCTTGACTAGTTCTCACATTACCAGACTTGCAACAACCATTTGAGATTGAGATAGATGCCTCTGAATATGCTATTAGGGCAATTCTTACTCAGTAGAGACATCTGACGGCATATCACAGTGAGACACTTTCAGACATAGTCTGAAAGCATCCGACCTGTGACAAATAAATGTATCCCATTATGCAGGTCTTCTGACAATGGAAGCATTAAATTCTAGTGGAGGAAATGGTCATCCTCAGAGATAAGCTACCATCACTCAAGCTAGTTTATTTCCATTTTTTTTGTAAGCATCTTTCAGTTCTTTGATGTTAATGAAATGAAAATGTATTCCTGCTACATCTCTATGTTTATGTTTACATCTATATTTTTTTTCATTATTGAATAATTCTAGATCACCCTTAGCCATAATAAACAACATGAACACCAGGAAATATTGAAAATGACATCAAAAGGGATTTTAATTTAATTTTCCCTTGAATTAAATTAGAAGAAAATTGTAGTTCCAAATCACATGACAGCTTATATGAGTTAACTAAGTTAGGATGACCTATTTGGTTAATTTAATTCGAGTTTATGGTCAAAATAGAGGCATGTAGAGTGTCTCCTACATTATAGGAGCCCTGTTGAGTTTATTTTGAGTTGTAATTAATTAACTTAGTTTATCTGAGATAAAGTCAATTTAACTAGTTCTAACTAATGGAGGAACTGGAGAGAGGTCAAAGTGTGAAAATTATATTTAATTCACATGCAGTGGTTAATTAGATAACTGATAATTCACAAATAAATAACTCATGCATGTCAGTTCTGAGAAAGACTCAGTTGAGATTGGAGTTCAAGGGTAGTGTACTATCAGTTGTATAATTATCTGAAATGTACAAGTGGTGCATGTAGTTAGAGGAAGGCCCTAGATGTATTGTGAAATTAATATTGGGAATTTCCATAATTAATAGGGGATAATTACCCAAGGAAACAACGCAAGGAAATGGGGATACTGGAGGGCAGAAAATTGGTTAAGTATTGAACGAGGATTGTCTAGGAATAATTGAGATAGATAGAGATAATGAAAAGGTTTATCAGATTGGAGAAAAGAATTTTAATCCTATCATATTAATTTTCTTGTGTAAGATACAAATAGCGAGGTTTTTAACTGAGGCTTTCCCCACTAAAATATTTGTGTTGTGCGATTGAAATTATTTCTCTTTCATGTTTTTTGATTTCAAGATCTAAATTGGTTTTTGCAATTGGTAGAGTAGATTCAAGTATAATATTTTAGCATATTACAATTATCAGCTGAATCTACTTGGATTTTCTACATGGTATAAGAGGAGGAATCCTCTAGAAGAGAAGAATATGATTTTTTTTTGTCTAAGTGAATCGAATTTATAGATCTACACTTTAGGACCAACATCAGGATCATGATGTATTTCTCTGGATTGAGACTCAAATATGCCATTGAGGGTAGTTCGAATTACATATCTTGGAGAGATGAGATGGAGGCAGTGTTGGAAGACAATGAGCTAAAGGAATTCATGGGCAATGATATTCCTAAGCCTTTAGCAACAGATGCTCAAGATCTGGTAGCATGGAAGAAGAATGTAGCAAAGGCAAGAAGGATTTTTTTAGAAGGAGTTCAAGATCACATTTTCTCGAAACTCCATGGAAAGGAAAATCCATATGCTATGTGGAAGGCCTTAACAGATTTTTTTCGGAACAAAAAGGACCATAGGAAGTTGGAACTGAAGGAAAAGCTTTGAAAAATCAAGATGGAGGAGGGCGACACAATACCAAAATACTTGACCAAGTTCACTCAGTGTTATGATGAGATTGGAAGTGTTGGTGTTACAGTTTCCAAGGATTATTGGGTGAGCCTAGCATTTATAGGCCTTCCCAAGAACTGGAAAAGCTACCAGGATTTGGTAAATGGGAGGGAGAAGCTACCATAGTGGGAGTGATTGTGGTCCAACTAGGTGTAGGAAGAGATTAGGAGAAATACCATAGACGAGGCCTATTCCAAAGAAGAGTACTTTGCATTAGTCCGTAAAGGAAATAAAGCTAAGGGAAATAAGTCCCAAGTCGAAGATGGCAAGAATAAATAATTTTCCAACATCAAGTGTTTTCATTGTCACGATTTCGGGCATTATGCCATGAAATTTCCCTAGAATAAGGCAAGAAAGAAGGAGCCTGCAGTAATAGCAACAGGTGAAGCTCTAGCTTCACAATTCGAACTTTATTTCACTCTCATTGCATGCATGGAAAGCACTGTAATGGGATGCATGTGGTATCTCGACATCGGAGCCTCATTCCATATGACAGGGAATAGGGATCCCTTCAGTGACTTGGAGGAGAAATAACTCAAGAAAAACATAGAGTTTGGAGATGATGGGAGGTATAACGTGATCGATATAGGTATTGTTACCTTTCAAAGAGATTTTTGCTCCCCTCTCATACTCATATATGTGTTTTTTTTTCTAGGACTAAAGAAGAATCTTGTTTCCATCGCAGTATTAGAAGATAGTGGCTATGATGTGATATTTAGCAAAGGAAAGGATTTCCTTAGACACATCACCATGGGACGGGTGAAGCAGATTGGTGTGAAAGTAAAGAACATGTATGCTCTTGAGGTCAAAGATGCAAGCAAAGCTTTGAGGAGAAAGGAAAAGGGTAAACATTTGGTGGTTGAGATGGAGCATGAATTACCTCTCAACATGCAACCTCATAAGCAATCTTAGCAAATTGTGGAGCAACCAAAATTGGAGAAGAAAAGAGGAGGCCAAGTGGAGACATCCACTCAAGCAAAGACCTATAGTAGGGGGGAATTTCAAGCCAAGTGGGAAGAGGGAGCACATGCAGCCATACCTCTAGGTGAGAAGTGGGGCAATGTGAAGTAATAGTCCCAAGGGTGTAGAAATGTGGGCAGGGTCCATTGAGATGTATTTTCTCATGGATCATTACCTTGCTATGGGAGCCCATAGTATACAGTAGCAAGATGGATCAGTGACAATTGACGTAGTTAGATGTCAGAGTGACAAATGAAAAGACTAGCAACATTTAGATAATGAGGAGTGTAGTGAAAATTTGGAAGTAGTGCAAATGGCACAGTGCAGAGTTAGCGACAAAAAAATTTTTTAGTAGACAATGCAGTAGCTAGTAGTAGTTAGAGACTTAGGTGATAAATGCATCATATTAATCATATTTGATTCAGTTTGGATGCTTTTCAGTTTCAAAATTTGTAGTAAAAACAACATTAGAGAGAAGTATTGCATGCAAAACAATCCAAAGGTACCAAATTGGGATAGAGTTGAAATTATTTCTTATTGAGAGGGAGCATTGAAAATGGAAATAACAAATATTGAAAATGGCAATAATAAATATTGAAAATGGCATCAAAAGGGATTTTAATTTATTTTTCCTTGAATTAAATTAGAATAAAATTGTAATTCCACATCACATGACAACTTGTACGAGTTAACTAAGTTAGGATGACTTAGTTGGTTCATTTAATTCGAGTTGAGGGTCAAACTAGAGTCATGTAGAGTGTATCCTACATTATAGGAGCCTCGGTTGAGCTTATTTTGAGTTGTAATTAGTTAACTCAGTTTATCTGAGTTAAAGTCAGTTTAATTAGTTCTAACTGATGGAGGAACTGGAGAGATGTCAAAGTGTGAAAATTAGATTTAATTGTAATATCCCAAATGGGAATCATGCAGCAATACTAAACAATACTGCTCAGAAATAATGCAGTTCAGCCAAATAAAAGTAGGAGGCCAATATGGAGGCTCAATATTTACATTTACAACAACAAATTAGAGTTATATTGTAGCCCATGAGTTATAAAACAGAAAATATAAGACTTTACATGAAGAAATCCTAAAAAATGAGGTGCTACAACCATAGATTAAGACTGAACAAGCTTGACAGCGTTATTTTATTAGCTGAAAGCAGCTATAGATTACACTTCAGATCTAGAGCAGATCTGTGTACAAAAATTTAGATCTATATCAGGTCTATATACTAGAAAGGCTCCTTTACAAATGGCCCTTGGGGTTTCCAGCAAAAAGTGTAGTACATGGAGTAGATCTAAGATCTTATGCAACAGATTTGCAGAATGATTCAGAAATTCTAAAGCAAATACAAGAGTATTCAGATCATATCTGAATATGACATGGATTAGATCTGAAGTCCACGGATCACCACAATGAAGGGCATATCCCCAACACTAGAGATCTTTCCTCCAAAAGTCTGCCAAAACACCTTGCAACTTCTCACTTGAAAATAACGTAGTTCTAGAAGATATAATGTGTTGTAGGCTCTAGAACATGGTTTTGCCTCAAGCCAGGATCTGAAAATGTGCTCTCATCATCCAATACTCTCTTGTCAAGGGGATAGAAGGCTTTCCCACTGAAAAGAGATACTAGAATGGCTTAGATATGAGTAGATCTAGCCTCCACTTGATGTAGCTTACAAAGACAACCAAACCCTCAATAGGATCTGCGTTGTAGTTGGAAGAAGAGCTTGGCCAAATTCCTGATAGTGGACAAGAAATGCAAGACTCCTCCAAGAGCTACTCAAGGAAGGAGGTGGGATTCCCGATCAGGAACACCTAGTGCTAAACAACACTATTCTCTGCTAAACAACCAATAGAATAAGAAATGTCTAACAAAAAAAATCTTCAAAAAATTATAATCATCAACAATCTTCTCATGTTGTCCTCCTCTTCCTTTTATAATATTGAGATCTTGCAAAACCCTAAACCATCTCAATGATTTAGCTTCTTTCACATGTGCCACCTCCAACTAAAACTGTGATGTGCCTTAATGAGGATCACTCCTTCTAGAAAATGTTGTTGATTTGGTCATGGTTGACCCAGTCAAATGTCTCAGCCCCTTTCACATACAAGGGTGTTTATTTAAATAGCCCAAATTTAGCTTTGTTCACATGTGGCATTGATTTATTTGGTGATTTAGGAGTTTTTATAATCCTCCTTTACATATTTATTCATGAAACAGTAAAGTAAAACGAAATTGAATATTTCCATTAGCTTGGGCTAATTAGGAATATTACCTTCCTCCCCTCCAAAATGTTGCTTGTCCTCAAGCAACTGATAAGGTGAGTGCTACAACTCATCTCCTCCTCCATTGGTGACACCAACATGAGTTAAGCTTCCTCCATAAGCCAAGTGTTCACCAAACCAACCATCCTTGACTTTCTCCTCCAAATTTCTCATGAGATGCAAGTAGCTCATCCCAAAAGGAGATAATAGATCACATGAAACAAACATGGTTCGCCCAATTTTCTCCCTGAAATATGAGACATAAGGTACATGGGGAGTATCCATCCCATAGGGCACATGCACACCTTCCCTCCTTCCTCCATACATCCCCATAAAAATCACAAGTACGTCATCAATATAGGGGATCAAAACAATGTACATACAAACATAAATTTGTGCATATGGAGGTGGGTCATAGTCCCACATGTGGAACCAGTGCAGGGAATCTCCTACCTACATCAGATCTAGATGTGGTAAGTGGTTCTCCCACCACTTACTTGCTGCCCATACCATCTCACCATAGCTGAAAGTGTGAGATGGTGCATAGATCTATCCTCTTCCTCAAGAAGAGAAAGAGAAGGCTGATTTAACTCTCTTATAGTAGCTCCTCAAGATGATGTTGTTGAGCTTCATAGAATATGTGTGGCTGAAATAGAAGTCTTGATAAGCCCTTTGTAGTAACTTATCCTTGAGCTTGGAGGCTCTAGACAAAAAAGATCCTACCATGGTTATAGATGACTCCATCTAGGATTGAATAGATTTCATGATGTAGCAAGTCATCTAGAATCATACAAGTGTGAAGATCCTTGGAATATTCCACCAGCAGTTGGGATTTCCAATATGGATCTAATTTTCCCAACAATGACAACATTGATAATGTGTCATCTGAAATTTTTGCCATGTTGCTGCTATCCTCCTTGACATTTCTCATGTCAAAGGTGTATGTTGGAAGGTCATGCCTCCCATTTTTCTCCTCCTTGACATCTCCCATGCCAAAGGTATAAGGTGGAAGGTTGACATTCCTTCCTTTCTACCTCTCTTGCATATGCACATGCTCAATAGAGAAATGGAAGTTCTTGGAAGTTAGTCTCCCATGGAAGGCTATCATCTACCCAAAACCTCCTTGGCCTTGCCAAAGTATGCATGTGTGACCACCATCTCTCATCATGTATGGAAAAGTGTTCTCCAAACAAGTTTGTCCCCTGATTCAAGGATTGCCTTCCTTGCTCCATGATGGTGTCATCCTTCACTCTTGCAGCATCTTTTCTCAGCGCAGTATGAGATGAAACAATGGAAAATGGTGATAAGGGAAATATACTTTCCCTCTCCTTGAACCTTCCCCATACTCTCAACGCTGTAGTATGGTCTTTTAGTGCTCCCTTCCTCCTTGGATCTATGAAAGGAGCATCATTGCATGAAAAATATTTCATCAAATATGAATCAGGTGGTCTCACAAGTGGTATACCACAAGATAATGATGTCTCATGGCTCATTCCCATGTGGACAACATATGGGAACATCTTATGACTTCTTCCACTGCGCAAATCCATCTCTGATTTCTGTGAAAGTATCATGATAATGGGGTATCACTCTTATGGATGCAAGAGTGCTTCTGATTGGAGCAATTTCCCCATCTTCTTCTCCTTGTAATAGAGGATCACCTCTCATCATATCCGTGTTGTGATCCTTCATCTTCTCTCCTTCACCCACTTTATGCAAGATCTAACAGTCTAAGGTGCTCCCTTTAGATGTAGTTAACTCATGAACACCCATTATCTCCTTGGTTTCAAGAGTCTTGATCACAAAGGGTTGATCTTCCATAGTGTGTGTTCCCAAAACTGGTTTCAATGTTGGGACACATTCCTTCCATTTTCTTGTCTCATTGTCTATCATCATAGACACATGCTACTCATTCTCTTCATGTGTAAGATCCTTGGGGCCTTCTTGTAAAGATACAAGAGCCCTCTTAGTGGAAGCAATGACTTCATCTCCATCTCCCAATAAAAATAGATCTCCTCTTGCTATCACAACACTGGAGGATCTTTCCAGCTCTTCTTCTTTATTCTCCTCATCAATGGAGCATGCCTCATTAGTAAGAGATCCTTTCTATTGATCTCTCCTTGAAAAAGGAACACTCATGTATTCTTCTTGAGAATAATGTTCTTGCTAAAGTGGGGACTTTGCCCTTGGCAAATCATGTAGCAGATCTTTAACCCCTTTAACAATGCTCTGGAACGGATTTATCCTCATGGATTCTTCCATCTCATGCAAAGGTTATGAATTATTAAGCTTGGTTTTCTTACCCAAGGAAGTTTTAGATGGCTCAATATCAAATATTTTCACTAACCTCCTAGTGAACTTTGCATAAGTAGAGATGTTTACATTTTTCAATGAAGAAAATTCAAATAACCACTAGGCATAAGCCTTACCTTGGAGGTGCAGCGCTGCTACTCTTATGGATTCTTCTTCAGAAACTTGATGCAGCTGGAAATATGTGTCTAGCTTCTTTACCCAAGATTTGGCTGAGCTCTTGGGTGATCCATCAAATGTAGGTAGAAAAGTCCTACCCAAAGTGGGCTGCATGCACCCTCTTCTTCTCTTGTATATGCTAGATATTATTTCTTCTTTGAGTTGAAAAAACTCTGGGAAGCTTAAATTCTCTTTGAATCTTTTAGACTGAGATTCATATTCTTGGAGATAGTCACCAATAGTCTCCTCTTTTGGTGTCCCTCCTTCTGCTTCTTCTCTTGCCAGGAATGTAGGCATGCTACAATGTTGTAGATCTAGTTGTGTGGTTGAATGCTCACACACATAAGATGAAGAACTGGGGCTTTCTTCATGTGCAAATATCTACAAAGGATCTGCAAGTCTTTCATTCCTCATTCCCCTGATTTCACTTTTCAGCTCATGCATAGTTTGGAACAGAGTTTTAGAGAACACTTTCCCTTTCATTCTTCCAGATAAAGGGGTTTCACCCTTGTCTTCTTTGTCTTCAGTGTAATCAAACTTCTTCTTCCGTATTTGCTTTTCTTGAAAAGACATATAGGCTTCTTAGAATGCACAAGTTGTGCCAAGATGATTGCTCTGATACCACTGTAACATCCCAAATGGGAATCATGCAGCAATACTAAACAATACTGCTAAGAAATAACACAGTTCAGCCAAATAAAAGCAGGAGGCCAATATGGAGGCTCAACATTTACATTTACAACAGAAAATCAGATTTATATTGTAGCCCATGAGTTATAAAATATAAAATAAAAGACTTTACATGAAGAAATCCTAAAAAATGAGGTGTTGCAACCATAGATTAAGACTGAACAAGCTTGACAACGTTATTTTATTGGCTGAAAGCAGCTATAGATTACACTTCAGATCTAGAGTAGATCTGTGTACAAAAATTTAGATCTATATCAGATCCGTACACTAGAAAGGCTCCTTTACAAATGCCCCTTGGGGTTTCTAGCAAAAAGTGTAGTACATGGAGTAGATATGAGATCTTATGCAACAGATCTGCAGAATGATTTAAAAATTATGAAGCAAATATAGGAGTATTTAGATCATATTTGAATATTACATGGATTAGATCTGAAATCCACGAATCACCACAATGAAGGGAAGATCCCCAACACTAGAGATCTCTCCTCCAAAAGTCTGCCAAAACACCCTGCAACTTCTCACTTGCAAATAACACAGTTCAAGAAGATAGACTGCGTTGTAGGCTCTAGAACATGGTTTGGCCTCAAGCCAGGATTTGAAAATGTGCTCCCATCATCCAATAGTCTCTTGTTAAGGGGATAGAAGGCTTTCCCATTGAAAAGAGGCACTAGAATGGCCTAGATCTGAGTAGATCTAGCCTCCACTTTCTGCAGCTTACAAAGACAACCAAACCCTCAACAGGATCTGCATTGTAGTTGGAAGAAGAGCTTGGCCAAATGCTTGATAGTGGAAAAGAAATGCAAGACTCCTCCACGAGCTACTCAAGGAAGGAGATGGGATTCCTGATCAAGAATACCTAGTGATAAATAGCCTAGAGAATAAGAAATTTCTAAAGAGACAAAATCTTCAAAAAATTATAATCATCAACAACCTTCTCATGTTGCCCTCCTCTTCCTTTTATAATATTGAGATCTTGCAAAACCCTAAACCATCTCAATGATTTAGCTTCTTTCACATGTGCCACCTCCAACTAAAACTGTGTTGTGCCTTAATGAGGATCACTCCTTCTAGACAATGGTGTTGATTTGGTCATGGTTGACCCAGTCAAATGTCTCAGCCCCTTTCACATACAAGGGTGTTTATTTATAATCCTTCTTTACACATTTATTAATCAAACAGTAAAGAAAAAAAAAATTGAATATTCCCATTAGCTTGGGCTAATTAGGAATATTACATTAATTCACATGCAGTGATCAATCAGATAACTAATAATTCACTCATGAATAACTCATGCATGTCATTTGTGAGAAAGAGCCAGTTGATATTAGAGTTCAAGGGAAACGTACTATCAATTTTATAATTATCAAAATTATATAGGTGGTGCATGCAGTCATAGGAAGGTCCTAAATGTATTGCACAATTAATTTTGGGAATTTCCCTAATTAATAAGGGCTAATTACCCAAGGAAACAACGCAAGGAAACAGGGATCCTGGAGGGAAAAAATTTGGTTAAGTATTGAACCGGGCTTGTCTAGGAATAATTGAGGCAGATAGAGATAGTGCAAAGGTTTCTCGGCTTGGATACAAGCATTGTAATATTCTCATGTTATTTGGCTTATGCAATATACAGATATTCTGGTTTTTAGCTAAGGATTTCCCTAGGAAAATCTTTCTCTTGTGCGATTGAAATTATTTATCTTTCATGTTTTGTGATTTCAAGATCTAAATTGGTTTCTGCAATTGGTAGAGTAGATTTGAGTATAATTTTTTAGCATATTACAACTATCAGTTGAATCTACATGGATTTTTTACATTTTTCCCAAAATTTAGCTTGGAATACGTGTCCCGTGACCTTGGTATTATTTTCCCTTTATTAAAATTTTTACATGAACTTTTAACCTGGGGATGTTACATCCACCATGGATCCTACACAACTAATATTATACTAGCAGTTTTCCTTGGCTCCAAGAAAGATATCTCCCTCCTACTATTCTTCTCCCATAGGGTTCTCGTAAAACCTGTATTCTTAGTATTCTTAGGATAAAACTCTAACTTTAGCACATTTCAAAATTCTCTAAGAATCCTAGTGCTCTAATACTAAGAGAGAGACAAAAATACAAGGAAGAATCCATAAAAGAGAGATATTAAAGTGATATTATCCTCACATCTCTAAAACACAAGATTATCATGAGGATATAAATGATAGGACTCCACTTCATATAAATGTGTGATAATTAAGGGATAACAATAGTACACATGTGATACCTATCCCTTACAAGAAACCTACTATAGAAAACTAGGCCCACACATGTGAAGTAATCCTTTACAAGTGACACGTGTAAATCTCCAACCTAACTACAATCCTCAAGCACTGCATCCAAGGTAACACCAAGGTCCAAAACTCCTCCTCTTAGTGCTCCAATTTCCCTCTAAATTAATGTGTTATATCAAGTTCCACACACTTATAGGTCCACTCGCTCAATCTAGGCTAGCATCAGTGAAGTACAAGCATTCTAGTAAGTGATATTAGTAAACCTATATTTTTTATGGTTTAGTGCACTCCTCCATTAAGTCCAATAGTCCTCCTTTATTGCAAGGTTTCATTTAATAAAACAACCCTATCTTCATGTGAAAACTACATGAACAAGTCATCATGTTATCATAAGGTCTCCAACAATCCAAGGAAGAATGTTGATTGAGTATTCATATGAGTTCAAGCGATTAATAATAAAGCCACCTCCAATATGCAAGTCCATCACGGAAAAAATAAGGGCTCTCACATGCACCATACACCTTATAACACATGAAGCACCCCTAAAGCATGTTACACTTTCATAGTAACCTAGAAAGATAACATGCAGAACCTTACTTCCAAAACATTTACATGAACTTTTCAAATATTAATATTCAAACTTGTAACCAAATGTATGAAATGTCCCATAAACCTCTTTCACATGAACATAAGTATGTCCACCCTAAAAAAAATGGTACCTTGCAAATCCTATGATATAATGTTGACCCTACTCCTAAAGTATCAAAGGCATGTTTATGTCACATTGCTCATAATCCACATGAAACAACCACCCATACCTATAGTATTATGGACAATTTATCTCAATTCTCTACTACCTTGTTTACGTTTGAGGTTCTTAAAATTTGTACATAAGAGCAGTAGTCCTTACTATCTATTTTTGGTGTTGTATGCTGTATGCTAGGTTAATCACCAGTGACTTAGATAAAGTAGAGCCTTGGATTCCCTCGTTAGTGGCACTTGAAATTTTGGTTACAATGAAAACCTTATTGTTCATCATCATATTAGTGATACCGATGCATCCATATGTATCATATCCACTCATGTGTGGAAATATATATATATCCACTTAAGATGGTCGCCCTTTTTTGTTGGAATTGTGACAACAATCAAGGAGGTGAAACTTTTATGGTGAAAAATAAATTTACTTTAAGAGAAAATTTAGTAGTTCATGTAACAATGATTGTTAATGTAATGATGGTAGTTATGTTGAAGATATTATATATTTATGTAGTGTTGAGAGGCATATGTAATTTTGTAATGGATATTGTGGGGAGATTATAATCTTTACCTCTAAATATAAGAATACCAATAATTTTCCTTGTGCATGTTCCCTTGGCATATTGTCAAGGTTCTAACATGTAAATCTATGCCTCATTGATTTTTTTTTCTTATTTTGTTTTATTTAATCAATTATTTCTTCAAAACTAATTTGTACTACAAATTTATATGATTTTGTGGGCTCACGTTTTCAATCAATGGTCCATCAAAACTTTTTTTTATAACAGAGACTGTGTTATAGTTTGGTGTTTGTTCTACAACATAAAATTGTGAAGGTTTGAAATGCAATTTTTGAGGTGGCGAAGTTCAATGGGAAGAATAAATTTGTGTTTTGTAAGGCATTGGTCAATTCACAAAAAATGGGATGAAAGAGTCTGTCACCTTTGCAGTAATAAGAGGTGGAAGATGAGAGGGTGGAATATGAAAACACTTTATCTTAGATTGTCTATCTTATACTCATATTTGATCAAATTTTCGCAATGTTTGTCACACTACCAACATGCTTAACTTATACTCATATTTGATCTAATTTTCACAATGTTTGTCACACTACCAACCTTCTTGACCTTTTAAGTCAGCAAAACTATGGTGATCTTGGAACACTTCTCTCAATAGTTTTTTACCATTTTTTACCATAGAAAAAAAAAATGCCTTCTTCTTTTTTAGCATAGAAATAAAATATTAAAAAATTCATAATAATCTTTTAGCTTCAAAAAGATTGGTAGATCATATAGGTCTTAATTCAGCAATCATCATCATCATCATCATCATCATCCCATTCTCCTTGATTCTAGTTATATGTAACAATTCATTATTTCCATTTCTTAATTTAAACCTAGATTTATTAATCAAATTAAGGTATAAAGTTTTTTCATTATTTAACTATATGTCATATATTAATTAGATTTTTTTCCTAGGAAAAATTCATAACTAAAAGTAAATAACTCATAATGAAAAGTAATTTATTATTATTATTATTAACATGTTGCGAAAGTAACCATTTTTTTATTTTTAGTTTTAACTCAAAAATAAATTTAAATATACTTTCAAGTTGATATATATTTTTTATTAAAAGTAAAATATATTATTATTATTATTATTAAGAAAAAATAAAATTAATAATTTTTTTTAAATTTAAGTAGCTATTTAAAAACATAAATTCAAATTAAATAAGTTTTATACAAATTTACATTTTTAGATATATCATCGTAAATTCATCTTAATTCTAGATCTACCAAGCTTAGAGAGCTCAAATCTCTTTTCACTATAAAAAAGGTTTGCATCTCTAGGGATTTGATTTGTCTAGGCCCTTGGTAGATCGATTGATTTAGGCTTGTTTAATTTTCCCCTTTAAATGAGCTATATTCCACATGAATATCATGGGTTCTCATACTATGGGTCAATACCTTTGATGAAAACCATGAAATTAGTTTTATTTTAATGTTATTTTCTTTATTATTTTTTATTTTATTTTAATTGAATAAAAATGTTTTTACATTATTAATTTCATTTTTATTTTTATGTAATTTGACTGAGTCAAATTGTTTACAAGACAGACAATATAAAATTACTTTAAAACCAAGTTATAGTTTTACATAGAGATACTCTACAACCTAATAAAAGAGATGTTATCTTTAAAAAAAAAAATTACAAGTAAAATTTGTAACAAAAAAATTACACTTAGTAAATTTAATTCTTTTAATAAATCTTTATTTATTAATTTTAAATAGGAAAAATCAAAATATAATATTTATATATTTTAATGGTGATGATGATGATGGTTAACATACACTAAGACTAATGTCTTCCACCTTAAGAAAATACCAATCTAATTGTGATTCTTAAAGATTTTATTTCTATGACCAAAAAGAAGAGAAAAAAACACTCCAGGATCACTATACATGGATTGACTTAAAAAGGATACAAAAATGCCCTGAAAATAGTGAAAATTCTAACATGATTTTTGGCAAAATCACAAAATTTTTAGAAAATTTAAATTACCTCTCAAATTTCAAAATTTTGAATGCCTATAAAATTTTTAATATTACTAAATCCATTTCCAACACTACTATGATCAAAATTTTTTGAAAAAAAAAAATTCACTCACGAAAAAACAAAACTTGTAACTTCTGTAAAAAAACTCTTTTTTTAATTTTCTATCATAGATATTTTTTTATTATTATTTAATTTAATTTTCTCATAAATTAAGTGAAAGCATTGGGAATATGTGCACATACTAAAGCAAAGCATCTTCCAATATTAAGAATTTTAATACATGTAATTTTCACCAAAAAGTTATAAACACATCTTCCAATGTTAAAACATGGGAATATGTGCACATACTAATGCGTCTAAATACTACGATCCACACAGCCATCCAATCTTAATCCTATACACAGTCACTGTTTTAACTGAATTGGGTCCCGATGTCTTAAATGACTCCATCCTGCTGCTTGGGACATATAGGCAATATGTTTGACCAGTAATTTTCAGGTCCATTCTGTCACAATTGTGGATTGTTTTTCCAGTTTTAGAAAATTCGTCAATTTGTTATTCTACGATGAGAGTAGAAATGTGTGTATATTGACAATTGTAGCACCAGTTCGACTTCGTTTGTGTGTATATTATGCTGCCGCTCGGTCATCCGCGGAATTAATCAATACATGACCGTTTGCACAAAACCGTGGCTGCAAGCATTTTGGCATCGCTAATACCAGCACTTTGAAGAAAACTGCCACATAGATGTGTGAAAATTACAATATTATCCCTTTATTTTTTTACAAATAATAGTTTGGACTTTGTAGTCCATGGACAATTGTGTTTTACACCTGTTAGACAGCCGAAACTGAGTAGTCAATTCAATGAGAATTTAATATAGTTTTGTATTTCGAAATTCAGATCTGATTAGCTATTATATTTGCGGTTGGAGATTTATGTGAAATGGGTAATCGGTGTATCCCGCAACCTGATGATGAGTGTAGAAAGTGGATCTGTCATATTCGTTGAGCTTGGCATCAATGGCGAATCTGAGAGGCAGGTCTGGATTCGAAATGAATAGACGGCCGAACGATATCATGTCTGCATGGCCTTTTGACACTGCTTCCATCCCACTTTCTCTTACATATCCCCCGCTCCGCATCAGTCCCCCCCTGTACTCCCCTCTAATCGTAGTCCACATTTCGGCGGCCTCCTTCGGATCAGCTTGTTTGAGCCCTTCGCTGGTGAAGCGTGGCTCGGTGACATGCAGATACGCCAGAGAGTAACAATTCAGGACACGAATTAAGTGGCGGGCGAGTGCCACAGGATCGGAGTCCGTTGCCCCATTGTGGTCTATGATAGGAGACAACCGTATTGCGGTGCGCTCCACCCCGATCTCCTCCGCCACTGCCTCCACAATATCGCGCGCGAATCGGCAGCGGTTGTCGATGCTTCCGCCGTATTCGTCGGTTCTGTCGTTGATGCCGTCCTTGAGAAATTGGTCGATTAGGTAACCATGAGCTCCGTGTATTTCCACGCCATCGAACCCCGCCAACTTTGCATTTCTGGCTGCTCTGCGAAACTGATCCACTATTTCAGGGATTTCTTCCGTCGCGAGGGCGCGGGGTTTCGAGCAGGTGCCCCTAGAGCCGTCCGGCATCAAGATGCCCCACTGTTCTGGAATTGGCTTGCTGGTGGATGACAACGGAGATTCCTGGTTGGGCTGATAAACTGCTTTATCAAATAAACAAACAAATACAAATATTCCTTAGATTCCAAAATATTTCTAAAATCTACCAATACTCTGAATTTTTAGTAGATTTGCCAAAATTATCTATCTATAACATAGAAAAATTCGAAGTATATATTGATTTGGCACCTGTGTGGGACGCCCTGCCGACGTGCCATATCTGGCAGAAGATGATGCCGCCCTTCTCATGAACTGCGTCTACAACATTTTTCCACGCCTTGACTTGTTCCTCGTTGAAAATGCCAGGAGAATGGGGAATCTGCACAGCATTACATTAAAAGCTTTGTTAATACGACACGATTTGATAACTATTCTTTCAACATTATCTATTTTGAAAACAAAATTGTTCGTTGTCAATATCAGCTGGTAATTGGACAAGATTCAACTGAATTCCAACCTCAATCGTGAGAGATTTTACGAACCCAAACGAGAAATTCTACAGTAAACTCCACCTTAAAAGAGTGGTCCTAATTTGTGAAATATGAGGAGAGCGTACCCGATGGCTTGGGGTGAGACTGCGTTTGCTTCAGTGATGAGGAGGCCTCCACTCGTTGTTCTCTGAGAATAGAACTCCACATGGGAGGGCTGAGGGATGCAGTCCAGTGCACGGCATCGGGTCATGGGAGCCAACACAACTCTGCTTGTAGTTGCACCATGAGTTAACACCCAATACTTGGGAAAGTTGAAGACTATATAGTAATAATAATAATGGTGATGATGATGTTAACATTCAATTATTCAATTGGGATATAATAAGCTTTTATTATACCTTGTTAAAATTTAAAAAAATGTTATACTTTAATTTCTCCTAATTTGAATCTAAATTTTTTTTGTGGGTAAGAAACACAAGCTCCTAACTATAATCAATACAATAACAATAAATTACCTGTGAGATAGACGCAGTTGACCCATTTGGAAGGGCGAAAGGAGGTCAGGACTAGAGTTTTTGTTTGATAATTCATTGTCTTCATGTTCTTGATGTTGGTTAGAAATACCTCCCTTTCCCATTATGCACGAAAAAATGCAGTAAAAAATGCCCTGTGTTGTACGAATAAATACTCGGCCCTGTGTTGTAAGTAATTTGGCAAATGTCAGCCTCCGATGGTTATATGCAGAGCTAAAGAGCAAGATGATCTATTCTGAGAAGAGAGAGAATGAAACAATGAATCGCACAACGGCTTAATATGTAACCGGAGGAGGCATAATATTTATAGTTTGCAATGTGCATTCATTCCTTTCGTTTAAATTGATTCTTCCTCCGTCAGACGAGGCGCATGACTTTGTCTCTCTCTGTCGTTCAAAATAGTTGAAGTCAGCCATTGCTTGGAGTACCTTCCACGTCTGTGACTGCTGAAATTTTCAATACGTCTTTATACCAACGCTCAGGTGCGATAAGGTCTTCTTCGCTCCTTTTTTTTTTTTTTTGTTAATATTCCCAAGCGTTGAATTAATTGATGTAGACTCACAATGCAGGTAAGAGAATCAGTATTCCAATTTTGCCGTAGTCTCATCTCCAAACATAGTTAACATAGTTACGAAGTTTGCATCTCCCAACATAGTTACGAAGTTCGAGTTCTATAAGATGGGATAAAAATTTGAATGAAAAAAATGTCAGTTTGAAAAAAATTGATAATAGAAATCTTAAAGACTTAGTTTTGTTGTGGTTTTTTTTTTGTTTTTTTTTTTTAATTTTAAATAATTTTGATTAATTTTAAATAATATAATAGTTTTACAAATAAATTTTATTTAAAAAATTTTATCACTCATTGAGAAAAATAAGCTTCCTTTTTATTCATATAAAAAGAGAGTATATTATCATGGTTATATCACAGTGTTACTCTTCAATTTGCCAAAATCAAGAAATTCAACATAGAAGATTAAGCTTTAATGAGTGTGTTATTTATCTATCTTTTGTAAAACATAAACATTTAAGAGAGTAAGAGATATCTTATTTATTTATTGCTAAAAAAAGATACCTTATTCTAGAGATTGTATCTTAAATCCCCCATCGAAAAGAAACATGCACAAACCACATAGGCCAATAGTAAAAAATGAAGCAAATTATGCAACATATGCATAGTTTATGAAACTTGCATTAACCAAGGAGTCCTATTTGAAAGCAGCAAAGAAGATCCTCCCATGTTCCTTCATGAACCCTACCTTTGATAAGAGATTTGCAACCATATTTTTGCTCCCTACATATATGTTGAAACAACATTACCTGCAAATTCCTCACCAGACCCCAAATGCGCCTCATCCAGTTAGACAGAATGGGAGGGAAAAATTGTGAATGGTAATTAATCCAATCTATGATGGCCTTTGTAACCCCATTAACATGACGGATCTCTATCCCCAACCATTTGGCACATATGAGGATGCCCTAGAGGGAAATAAGTTTTGCTTTGTTGTTTGTACTAGTCCCTCTATGCCACCAAAAATGATAGTATCTCCCTAGATCAAGAACGATGAAAGCTCCACAACCACTCCACCTACTAGAACATTCTCTGTCGAAAAAACCTAGTATTGGGAGATTATCCCATGTATCTTTAACCTTATTTTTCCTCTTATATGCCTTCATTTTAATTGGTCCAATTTCTGTGTTGTATGCATAGACCTTTAAGATTGTTTCCCTTACATGAGCCAATTTTTGCTTGAAGGTTATGGAATTCCTACATCGCCAATGATCAAAATAATATAAAAGGAAGAGCACAATATTCCTTTTGTGACATGAACTAATGGTGAAGGTTGTATGTTAGTGTACCCATGTTTTACCTCAATGGTATGTTGAGGTACTCCATGACCCCTGTCCAAACAACGTTGGAAAATGTGCAATGAATAAAGAGGTGATTTGTGTCCTCTTGCCCATTCATGCACAAAAAACATATACTAGGCCCACAGAAACCTCTTCTTAATAGATTCTCCCATGTAAGAATATGATTATGGAGGGCCAACAAACAAAAATATTCGGTTTCTGACATAATACCCAATGCTAAATCGGCAGGAACCATAGTTTAAAATTGAAATCCTCTATTGCCTTCGGAAGACCATTATAAATTTCCTTTGCTAGAATCTGCCCATTCTTAACCTGACAGTTCCAAACTAGACTATCACTTTGTTTAGAAAAGGTGATGCCCACAACAGAAAGATTCTCATTCTTCAGCAAGCAAACTTGTGAGCTCGATCACATCCGCCCTCATCCGAGAGTGAGAAATATGAAGGCCTCTTGCAATGAGTATCTGATTAAGAAACAATTTACCTCTTTCATGGAGAGCAAAGAGAAGAGGAAGAGACAAAGAGTGATTTCCCATAAAACCTTTTATTGCGTCCAACCTGATTTCCATCCGGGCTCCATCTCCCACTTCCCACCTGAGATTACCAAGCAGCCATTGTATATTCTTCATCATGTTGGACCATATGATTGGTGAACCTATCTTCTTCTTTTTTTGTGCCTGTCCTGATCCATTTAGAGTAATCTTGTCCATTCATGTATTTCCCCTTAACTAACTGTGCCCAAATGTTGTTCCCGGTCAAGGCCCTCCAAGTGCTGTTAATAATCAATGGTCAAGGCCCTCCAGGTGCTCTTAATAATCAATGATCCATTGAATGTGGTGCTCTTAATAATCAATGAATAATCAATGGTCAAGGCCCTCCAGATGCTCTTAATAATCAATGATCCATTGAATGTGGTGCTCTTAATAATCAATGATCTATTGAAGGTGTTGGTGTCCAAAATACCCCAACCCCATGAATCTATTGAATGAGCCAAAACTTTCCAATGAATCAAATGTATTTTTTCTTGTTGACTTATGCCAGCCCACATAAAACTTACAAAAATAGAATATATCTTATGTATAATTTTTTTATTGTTGACTTATGCCAGCCCACACAAAGCTTGAAAAAATAGAATATATCTTGTGTATAATCCCCTTCAACAACATGAACAAATGTAACCATTACACATAAATGTTTTGAAGAACCTACTTTGTCAAGATCGGTCTTCCCCCCATAGATAGCAATCTATGTGACCATCAAGATAACCTCTTATCAATCTTTTATGACTCACATTTTCCTTCCATATCTTTTTTTTTTTCATAACTTGGATCTACTATCTTCCTTTAATTTCAAATCTTATATAAATACACATTTATAAAATATATATTCAAAACTTATTATATATAATCCCTCCAAAAATTTAAAAACGATCATTTGTAAAATTTAGTTACTTTTAAGGATTTTCTCATTTCTTCTTTTTTAGGTTCTCAAGTCTTTTGTTTGAAAACAAGAGTGAAATTGAAAAATACAAAACAAATCCAATTTCACTTTTACTTTCTATTTTCTTTCATTCACTTTCTACTTTATTTCATTCTTGCTGCCTTTAAAACAAATCCAAATTCACTTTTACCTTCTATTTTCTTTTATTCTTGTTACCTTTATCTATTTTTATTAAGAAGATGACCTATACTAACTAATAAATAATCCATGTGAATATGAACCATATAGATTTTCGGTTCATATGATTCACTAGATTAATTTCTTTTATTCAAAGGGCATATAACCATCCCTTTGTAACCTATATTAATCTTGCTAGATAATTAACCATCCCTATATTAATCTAGTTGGATTAACCCTGAAGCTATCAAATTTGATCAAAGTATTTGGTACTCGAATGAAATTGGCTAATAAAATATTATGTAAATTATGATATTAAAGATTCAAATCTTTCAATTAATAGACGTTTTTACTAGATTATAATATTCCAAACTAACTCCATTACCATTCTTCATATTAAAAAAAATAAAAAATTTCCAAGAGTGAGTTGATACCATTCAGCTAGCGAAGAGTGGTATAATCGTAGTCAAC
This sequence comes from Pinus albicaulis, assembly GCA_034641835.2. Classification (NCBI taxonomy): domain Eukaryota; kingdom Viridiplantae; phylum Streptophyta; class Pinopsida; order Pinales; family Pinaceae; genus Pinus; species Pinus albicaulis. Next base: position 323,626,711 of record CM076575.1, read on the forward strand.
TATTGATGCGAGAAGAACAATCTGTTCAATATTATGCAAATGAGTTCCACAACGTGGCCGCCAAGTAAAACAGAGACAATATAATACGACAGTGGCCCGATCGAACTCGTTGAATATTTAGAGTTCGAAGCAAAATTGCCGTTATGCTTTTAAGTGGGTACAGAAATTCCAAACAAAATGTTCTATTTTTTAATGGAGAGACATGTGAAAGAAATGTTTTGAAGTTTTTAATTAATGACTTTCCTGGTTTTAAAAATAAGGGTAAGGGTTAAGTTAAGTTAGGTTACGATTTTACATTAAGTTAATATTAATTTGACGTTTAGTTCTTATACATCATTTTGAAATTCAAAAAGGCTACGCTATATTGCTGTTATTAGTCCAGTCCATGATGTTAGGTAAAGGCTATTATATCCATTTTTAACACTAATTCATATTGTACTGGCCAAACTTACGAAGAATATAATATAAAATTAGTATTAAAATATTTATTTTAATGGCATTATTAATGTTCGATGTGACAGGCCAATAAAAATAAAAAAATTATGGCATACTTTATGGACGATGCAGTCGGTGAGGTTTTAATGTTCTCTTGTTGGGCTGTCTTGAAAGTTGACATGAGTGCCTCCAGGGGTTCAACAGGTTTCCCTCTTTTACCCGGGTCTATTGAAGGCTAATAGGGGAAAGGTCTGGTTTGAATCTACGTAGAAGACATGGATTCTTTAGTATATTCTTTCAGTGATTTCGTCCACCATTTGTAATGTTTTAGTATTGGGCTTTAGCTTTTTCTTTATATTCTAAGGGTTAGATGGCACTTGATGGAAAGAGTAGGCTTTGAAATAGTATGTGTTTTGTTGTTTTTTTCAAATGCTAAATATATCAAAAATTAAAATTTTTGGTTTTTTTTTTAAATTTATGAATGTAATTATTAAGACCAATAATTACTTTTAAAAAAAAATTATATACCATACAAAATTTGTCAAGCTTTTATAACTAAAAACTATTTAGAAGGTTAAGTAAAATTTTCATTTTATGAAATATCGCAGGGTTTAGGGTTTTTCTCCTCTATTTTTTCCATCTTCTGGTACGTAGACTCATTGAGATCTTGTAGCTTTAACCTCATCATGTTCACAGAATTGATTGACTATGAGGGGTTTTGACTATTCCTAGTAACCTGCATTTTGATTTCTTCTATTTGGGTTTTTATAAACCTTATCTCATCGTCAATCTTGTTCATTCGAGATTTATGATCTATAATTTGCTTTAGGGCCACTATTGAGGTGGAAACCAAATGGTTATACCGGAGCTTGAGCCTCATTATAGTTGTGGCTTCGTCCCCATCTGCGTTTGGCATCACTGAAAGCTCCCTACACTACCTAAAATTGAGATCAAATCCCCTGAAGGAAAGCACCTAAATGGAAAACTGAGATAGAGAGCTAAGAAAATTCCTACAATTAAAAATATTTAGAATGAATTATTTTAGTAAGAAAATAAGTAGCATATTGAGAATTAAATAATGTCACAAGGCAGAGGCCTTTGATTCCTTGCTAACAAGTTGGAGCTCCCAAAAAATATCAAGCCATCAAATCCCATAGCAAGAAATAATAATAAATGTCTGGAATACCTCTTTAGAGTCCCTAATGCAAAAAAATTCACATACCCATACTACAACCTATGTGGGAGACACCTCCTCCAAAACATACCACGTTGGACCATGATGACCATCTAAAAACATCCCTCAACTCTCATACAATATGACATTATCTTCCCTAACAACTACTCCAAAAGAGCACATGGAAGAGGGAGTACTCCTTGCATCCAGAGAAAGTGGAAAATACTTTGCATGAACCACTAAGAGGAAAAATGAACATGGACAAGAAACCAAAATCGTGGCAACCAACTACCACGTTACATTTTCTTAATTCTTACGTTTACCATTTTTCTTATTGCCTAATGATCCAAAATCTATGGGATTAACAACTTTGGTTAAGATATTGAACATTTGGATTTGCTTTTTTTAACTATAAGCTCTCCCTAGTTTAACTTAACACCTCAATTGGATAATCGATCTAACTCTAAGTTCTTGTATATTAAGATATGAATAAACTCATAGTACTCAAACTTATCTAATAGTCCTTTGAATCTTTGGAGGATAATCTTTAATATTATATCTTGAGGATAGTAAATTTTTTTTCCAATGAGAAATAAGAATGGAGGAGTCTCTCATAAACAAGTATCTTGTTTGCATTGAGGGATAAGGCTTGTAGGAGGCATTGATATCAACCATATGCTTCTACTTGATTATTTGAAGTTATTACAAGTACCCAAGAATAAGAAACTTCCCAAATTACTCTAGGGTAAAAGATAACCCCCCCCCCCCCCCTCCCCCCGCCCCCCCCAACCAACACTCCCTCACTCCTACCACCCCTATATAATCTTATATTGTTCAGAACTTGTTTGTGCTTGATATTTACAAGGATAAACTGTTCAAATTATACGATTATAAAATAAGAAGGCATATTTTTATGTCACAAGGAAATACATATTTTTCATAAAGCTACGAACTGGGAATAGCTATGTACTAGCAATAGCTTGTATGTCTTAGATTCAATCTTTAAGCACATGGACATTGGTCTTCATTACTTTATTGAATGAGAAATGATGTTCGATTCTGCCGTTTTCAAATTACTTAGTGGGTATTCTAAACTCCTATTATTTTTCCTAATTAATCCCCATCCCCATATCCATTTCCAAGCTCATCATGTTTACCTTCTTTGCCTCAATCTCCTCATTTAGAGAGAGGAAAGTATCCATATCCACTCACCAACATCATACGTGCAATTATAGTACACATGAATTACATGAGATCAGGGGGTATATAGCCCATGACCATCAAGGGGCAACATCTATCACCAAATAGCTCAATGGACCATTCAAATTATACAATTGGAGAAAAAAAAGATGTATCATCATGATGTAACAAAAATAGCTTGTGTAGCTTATATTTAATATTTGAGGCACATTGGCATTGGTATTTGGAATTTTGTTTAAAGAGAAATGATGTTGGAGTATTGCATTTTCACATCACCTAGAGGGGCTTCTAAACCTCTCGTTGTTTTGCAAAGAAATCCTCATTGACATCTACATTTTCATCCTCCTCCCATTCACCTTATCTACCTCAAACTTCTCATTCAAAGAGAGAAAAAGTCTCCATCTCCACTCACTAGCCTTGGTATCACCTCTTCCTCATCTTATGCAAGCCCCTTAGTCAATGAATTACATGAGACTAGAGGTTATGTGGCCCATGAATTTTGAGTAGCCTTCATCACTAGAGAGTAGAAGAATGAAATCATATCCAGCTAGACCTTAATATGGAATGGGATTAGGGAGAAGAGTACATACATACTTGAAATAAAATTTCATGTGAAACATCTTAACAAAATTACATTAAAAGGTTCTTTCAATGGTTCATATAAAATCCATTTTGAAATTTTCAATCAAATATCTATGGATATTACTCAAGCTTGTATTAAACCTTCAATGGAAACAATGGCTCACCCTATGTGTGACCTTCAATGAAAGCAATAGCTCACCTTATGTGAGACCTTCAATGAAAATAATGGCTCACCCTATGTGTGACCTTCAATGCAAACAATGGATCACCATATCTGTGAATATGTCGTGGAAGAAATTAGATTAAAATATACAAAGGAGGAGAATGAACCATAACTAATAATACAACTAATAGAGTTGATGCTATGGTGAAATACAAACAATTTTCAAATAAATAATTTTTTTTAGAAAAACAAAATTCCAATGAATTCTTTGCAACGAATTATTTTCTCTCTTGAATAGAAGTTTCTTGGATAATATCCTAAATCTTTTTATAAAAGAAAATTTCTAGTGAGTTATTTCCTCTCTTGAAAAAAAAATTCTTTATAACATAAATAAAATAAAAAATCAATTTATAAAGACATGCAATTTTGGGAAAAAATTGAAATGATTATTTCAAATAATTTTCTCTCTTGAATAGAAATTTATTGATAATAAATAATATCAAATATCAATTATAAAAACATGCAATTTTGGGAAAAAAAAAATTAAAATTATTAGCTCAAATGTGTACTATAATTAAAGCTTCGCTATTAAAAAAATATTGCACTATTGATACTTTTGATATTTTTATTTGTGAATTGATCTAATTAAATTTTATCTACGTGATGAAATTTAAACTTGAATTCAATAATTTTATGGATTTTCAACATGCTTTATAATAATCGCTATATATTATTTGTAAGGCACACAAACTAGAAACAAACTTAACAATATATTAATGAATGTCTCAAATAATGACGTACAATGATGTACATATAAAGACAACAAGAAATTGTTGAATCAGTTCTCGGTGTTTTGGACTCTAATAATCAATTACCCTAACAAATTAACCCGACGATTAGTTGTCTAACATTCTCCCCTTATTCCAAAGGGATATACCAAAGTCCAAGAATAAGAGCTCAAAATGCATAAATGCATCTAAGAGAAGAGTTGAATGTCTCATAGAAATGCTTTTTAAGGATGAACACAAGCTGAATATGGGAGAACTCAAGTTATTAACCAACACCAACTCTGGAACCTACACAATAGTTCTCAGAACAAAAAAAAAATGTGGTTTTAAGGTTACTACCAACTCTGGAACTATCAAAGCAGTTCCTCGAACAATTCTGAATCTGGAAGTTCTCGTTCACAAACAAATCAATCAACCGAAGTCTCAAAACTTTGGCTCTAATTGTATAGGTTGTGGCTCAAGATGTGGATCTCTGACTCAGGATCGCTTGACATCTCGAACCTATAACAAACCACAAAAGATTCTCACGTTTTTGGTTATAGGGTGAGAAGTATTCTTCATCACTGCAAGGTTCATCAACACTCTCAAGCAAATCCTTCGGTATGATCTATAAATATTCTTAGCTACTTTCGACCATTCCCAAGAAGCAATCCATCTAAAACTTAGTTTCTCTCTCATAGTAGTTTTATTTCTATAAAATCTCTCTGAATGGTGATTGCGCTTTCCACAATGCTCACACTGGTGAAGATAAAAACATCGATCTTTCAAATGTCCAACTATGTTACATTGTTGGCATCTATCAACTTTTTCTAGAACAACACCATCCAGAAATCCCACACTTTGAAATTGTATTGGTTAGAAAATTTGGAATGTTAAAATATACATCAATGATATCATTGTTATAACCCAAACCAATTCTATTTTTATTTTTTGTAATCTCTTCCCATGGTCTCATAACAGGTTTCACATCAGAACTTCTAACCGCATCCAAATTTTCTCCTGAAAACACTTCATTTCTCTAACCATTCTCTGACTGATGATCAAGATCAAACAAACTGTTGTTTTGAACAAGAACAGGTTCAAAATTCTTTTTTTGTAATTCATGTAGTTCATCTCACTAAAACTTGGACTCTAGCTCCAAGAATTCAATTTCGCTTTTAGCATTTTGCAAACATGATTGGATGTCAAAGAGCATGTCCTTGCTCACTTGGACACTTTTATGAGAAGTATACGACATTAAATTGCTTAATAATTGTAACAAATTATTGAATCTAGTCATTTCCTCTAGTTCACTATTGGAAACACTTGTAATAAATTTGAAAAAGGGTGTCGACTACCACCGAGAATGCACCCAATAAAAACAAATTTACAATGATTTAACCGGGTGTCAGTTTCAACCGATCATGCACCCATCAACAATACAAATTCAAGTAAAATATGAATAGAATGTGGTACAATTTATTCTTATCATGACAAGGATTTGAACTTGTGTCCTCAAATATGCCAAACAACTACTTGACTTTCGCTAACCACAATGCCGTTTCCTTTCTCGGTTATATATTCCTAAATTGTATAATTTAAACTTTCACCAAATTAAAATAAAATCTCAACAAAAATTAAAAATTGTCAGTCAACTTCACAGGCTTCAACATCACTCCTCAACAACACCATGTTCAAATAGAAAACTTCTCGCTTTCCAGATTTTAGTTTTGCAGTGATATTTCCCCTCATTGTTCTTTAATATCGAAGGATCAGAATCTGGAATGAACTTTGTATGATTCTCGGGGCTTCGCCAGGGGAGAAATACCATACCACGTGGGTTCATATTGGAGGATATATATTGAGAAAACAATGACATAATATATTGAGCGTATAATGGGGGGTAAAGCATTTTTATATTGGAAGGTATAAAAAAATAGAGCTAGAAGTTAATGAAAAAATATAAAAAGGTATAAAAAATATTAATAAAAAAATGGATACATACAATATCTAAATTGGGAAAGTGTATTGGTTTGATATTGATAAAGGGTTAAATAATGTAATTTTTAGAGGTATTTTCCAATATATAATCAAATTAAAAATTTTATTTAATATTCCATAATAACACTTACTAGGTCATTTCATTAATTAAAACCCATATTATGATTAAACTCTTTAAAAAAAATTCTAAATGACAATGTCAACATATATGCCAAAACTCACAAAATGACCTTTGTGTGCAATGGAATTTTTTATTATCACTTAAAGGTCACCGCCATTTAAAGAAAACTAAAATAATATGCAGTGAGAGCACCCTCCAAATATTACTTTTCAACTAAACAGAAACTTGTGGCAGTCTTAAGAGACACATATGTTAATTGTTGGCTTTATCAAGGTTGCAGCCCCTCGTTAGAAACAATCCAGCAACAATCAACGAATCCATAGCCGTATGACTGGGCTAAACAATTCGTTGTAATATCATAAAATATGAAATTAATTCACTAGTGGCAAATCAGAGCCCTTGCCTTTTCTAAATCCACGAGAAGCATTTATTTAACTTCAACACAAAATTCGACTTTGTTACATATATGCACCCAATTTCATTAATCTGAGTCTGCCCAAATCTCTCCAGAAACCTTCGAAGCTCTTAATTGCTTGTTGGTTAAAGATGGATACCAAGAAATTGAAAAACTCCACAAACGAGAAAGCACACCAATGACAATTAATTTTCGTAGAGTCATCCCAACTTAATTTTCATAGAGTTATTTTATATGACAATTATTATAGCTTTGTCCGAAGTTTAACCATAATAATTGTTCTTCCACAAAGCACGAGCTACACAATTTTTTTAAGGAAAAACTCCATGGTGTACGCAGTAGTCACATATGTGTGTAAAATGAAAAATATGTGGAAGAGGAGCTATATGCAAGTATAAATAAAATTATTGTAATTTTAATGATGATGATGATGATGATGATGGTAGTTAACGTCCATTGAGATCAATTTTTGGTCTATCGGACCTAAAGAAAAGAGTTATTTAGTTTGATTTAAGATTTTATTCCTATGCTCAAAAAGCTTGGAGAGAAGCCTCTCGAGCTCACTATAATTTTCACATCTTAAAAGTCTAGGAAGGTCAGTAATGCAACAAAGATTATGAAATTGAGCTCTAATGTGGTTGTACGCCAGGCACTCTAAGAGGAAGTGATTTTCATCCTCGATGTTCATATTCTCACAGAGATGGCAGATCCTTTCCATCTATGGTGTTTTAGGAACTGTCCAACGACTTGTTTCACTATGGAGCTCATGAGAGTTCGTTCTAATCTTGGCTATATTAATTTTCTTCTTTGAGCTAGTTAAAACAGATAGATACTTTTGATCTTCTAGGGTTGGGTTGATGACCTCCTTATAATATCTTAATTTTCTTTTAGCTACTAGATCTTTCTCACACCACATTTTTTCTTTGAACTTAGAAGTAACAATTTAGTTAATGTTATTAATGTTTTGCAATGAAACATTCTCGTTGATATCCCAATGGTTTAACCAAACCCTGGTGTCTTTATACCAACCTCGTTTAAGCCTTAGGTGGTTTTGGCTGGAATTTAAAGCTAGCTTAGGAAGTCTATGGTCTCCTATGTTATTGAGCTTGTGCTTGTACAACATAAGCCTAGTCATAGCTAGGCTCTCGATAGGGGAAAGACCCACTTCTATAAGGAGAATATGATAGGTGTATTGTTTTTAATTTTAAGATTATAAGTTATAAAACGCTTATGGATTTGCTCAATCTTTCTCCAAGATTCTCTAGAGATGCTGCAACCCCAAACCTCACATCCATATAAGATAACAAGAGTGACTAAAGTTTCAAAAAAGAACTTCTTTCTATCCCACATTACGAGGTTTTCCGTTTTACAATTATTTTCAAGACCAAAATAAGCTTTCCACCCCCCATTAATCCTTTTATGAATGCTATAGTTCCAGTTGAGCTTGTGATGAATATCAATTCCTAGGTCCTTGTAAGAAGAGACTTCCTCCAAGTTACTATTGTCATACATAAAATTAGCATAAGTGTCCTTCTTGGATTTGATAATCATAACTTTTGTTTTGTTAGTGTTAACAGAAATATCCATGGTAGAGTAGAAATCCTTAAAAAGTCTAAGTTGCTTATCAAGATCAGATGGGCACCTTGCGAAAAGAACAATATCGTAAGCATATTAATATTAAAATTAAAATATTAAATTTATTTTATAATTTAACCAATTAAAATTATAAAAATTTGTTATATATAAAATTATATATAAGAATATTTATAAAAGAGATTTTTATAAAATAATTTATAAATTTAAAAAATTAAATGAATTTATATAATGAAATTAATATAAAAAATTTTAAAAGCTTATCCATTTGAAAACTTCAACATATGTAGAAAATGTTTTTTAAAGTGATAATTTTGTTTTGAGAAAATATTCAAATGTTCAAATGTTTAAGTAATTATGTCGAATAATAGTTATATAAAATCGGGAATAAAAGATGTGCGAAAATGAGGTAGGTGCCAGAGAACATGTGTTGTTTGTGGGGAAAATGTATAAGAAGTAAATAACACAAATTATTTTTCATACACATGAAATTATTTTAATTTTAAAATAATATTACCATTAAAATTATTTAATATTTTAACATATTAAATATATAAAAGAATTAAATATATATAATTATAAATTTATTATATAAAAGTTTATATTTCTGTAAAATAATTTATAAATTAAAAACTCAAATAAATTTATATAATAAAATTAATATAAATAAATTTGAATCTTATAAAAAATTTAATAAAAATTTACATAATAATAAAATATTAAAATAATTTATTCAATTAAATATTTTTTAATTAGAAACATTTTACTACACTTTAACCGAATAAACATTTAAAATAATAAAATTCAAATGGATGGAAATTTATGATAGGAAAACCTACATAATCCGATTAAAAAAACCTTAAGATTCAAAAATTTAAAATCTATTGAAAACACTTTACACACCATTCAAATATTGGTTTACAAAGTTTTACAAATTGATAAAAGATTTAATAAATATGTATTTTAAAATGTTATCACGTTTAAAATTTAAAATTTAAAATTGTTTAAAGATCTATAATTTCTCTCCACATAATAAATATTTATAAATTTTATAATTATTTTTAAAATTTTAAAATTATTTAAATTTAAAAATATACAACTTTTAAAAATATTATTAAAAACATGTCACAATTGATTTTTCAAAAAGAAATATATCAATTTTTTTATCAATCTTCTATTATATTTGAATATATTGCGAAGAGTGTAACATTGTAACATCCATAAAACCACATGGAATTAATAAAGAAATATTAATTAAAACTTTTAATCAAGAACTGGTTTGATGTAAAACGAATTTACGTTATTGATAATAACCTGGGAATTCAGGATCTTTGGATAAGTTTTAAAAATGTCTTGGGTGTTCAAAATATGGGGAGTCTACGGAGTGAGCATTTCTGGACGAGCCGGAATCACAAAAGGGAAAAGCTTGTGTTATGTGGTGGATGGCTTCTGTCCATGCTGGTATTTTCTATGCCATGTTTGTCTTTCTGAAACCCCAAGCAGGATGAGCACTTTACCTCCGACTTTGGATGCTGTCTATAATTTATTGATCTGGAGTCAGAAGGAGAAAGCAGCAGCTGGGCTAGACAACAATAATACCTCGCCTTTTGGTTTGGTTGGAAGCAGTAGCTGTTGCAATCGCATACCGTCGGAGAAAAATAACTCAGTCGACAGAGGTTTGAATCATAGGGAAGATTCAGAAAAATTGTGGCAAGTTTAAACCCTGCCAGTGCTCCAAGACTACGATGCCATTCCTTTTCTTTGATAAGAGTCGACTACCAAGATAAGTAATCTTGGCTAATAGTTTTTATTATATAATTTTTTTCTTTGTGAGTTGAAAGACATAAAAAATATATATATATCATATAGCTTTTTTGGAAAAAGATTATTAGAAAATAGTAAAAAATAATAATGATCTTTCTCATATTTCTAGGGATAGGTTACATATATCAAGAAAAGGAAATTTCATTAGTTTATTGGGATGTCACTAAAAGAAATTCACTATTGACTATTTACTTGACTTATTTTCCAATTTATTCTCATATCAAGATGAATAAATATACGAGAAAATATTTCATGGGAAGATATAATAAGTTGGGATTTCCCTTCTTAAGGTGAAAATGTGTAATTATGGTTAAAGATAATATCTTATGGAATTACCTTCTAAAAATTATATGCCCATAATTAACATAAGTCATATGATTGTCTTTGGAAAGAATATCTTTATCTTGTGAGTGAAAGATAAGTCCATTGTGTTAATTTCCTTTGCAAGAGTTTGCAAAATTTACATGTTTTGGTAGGTAAAAGAGCAAGTTACATGTTCTGGTAGGTAAAAGAGCAAGTTATTATTGTGTTTTATATTGGGTATTTTGATTTAATTGCATGATTTGCTGTATAAAATGTTAACTTTGTTAATACTTCTAAAAAAAAATTCTTCTTAGTTCTTATGCAAAAAATAAGGGTTAGTTATGGTACCTTCTTGAAAAGGGTAACCTCTTGAAAAGATTGCATGGCTAATCCTTGACTTAGGTGTATAAAAGGATAAGTTAACCTTGTTATGGTTTCCTAGTTTTGTGCATAAAAGATGGTTATCTATCATAATTTCGTGAAAGGGAAGCATGAGAACTACATAAAGAAACTAAGTTATATTAACTTCCTTTTGAGAAATAATTATGTATATCCTTACATGGAAAGAATAGTTAATGAGGTGTCATTCCAAGAAGGGAATTTGTGTTATGTACATTAAAGAAGAGTTATTATGATAAGCTCTGCATGTGCAAATAATATCCATTTTGTTATAGAGATATGTTCTTCGCATGGATAGAAGAAATATTGACTTATCATGTTTCCTTAGGAAAACTTGTATGCGAGTACTTTACGCTATCATAACTATTATGTTAAGTTTCATTTGGAATAAGATCATGCATAAGCATGCAATATTTGTATTAACTTTCATTGGAAAGAATATACATATTTGTTTGTGGGAAAAGATAGCATGTTGTGTTGAATACATAAGAAGAAATGTATTTTTTATGCTTTATTACATTAGTGTTATGCATTTGCATGCTAACTTGTGTTAAGCAACATGTGTTTGCATGCTCTCTTGTGTTAAGAATTCCTTTGGGAAGACTCCTTTGGAAGTTATGTACTCTGTTATGTAAGCATTCCTTTGGGAAGACTCTTTTGGAATCTATATGCATTTGCATGCATGGGAGTAACATTTGTTATGCTAGCTTTCCTTCCATGCACCAATGGTAATATCTTAAGGGTTAGTTATTTTTATTAAATTTATGTAAATCGAATGCACCTATATCGTAATTGTTATATAAGTTCTTTTAAAGAAATGCTGGGGAGATGTAACTATTGTCTTGCATGAATGTGTGCTTATGCGAGGGAAACATTAGTTAATGTGATGACTTATAACTAGCACATATGCAGTATGTGTTGTTAAAGTGAGAATGTCAAGGTGTTTTACAATCATGTCATGAATATACATGAGTAGATGGATAAGATTCTCTAGTATAGATATATGAAATGGGTGATTACTACTTTATGAATCTTGACATCAATGTATGTTGAAGGCATCATTAGCAGGGAATGATGGTGACATGTACAAAGGGAATATTATGCTTAACCTGGTGTCAGGTAAATAATTATGGTTCATGCAGATGAGTGCGAGCTGTAATATTTTATGAATCTTGACATCAATGTGTGTTGAAGGCATCATTAGCAGGGAATTATGGTGACATGTACAAAGGAAATATTATGCTTAACTTGGTGGCAGGTAAATGGTTATGGTTCATGCAGATGAGTGCGAGTTGTAGGATGACTGTAGGTACATCCATGCTACCAAGATATGAAGATATGAAGATTAGAGGGTAAATGCTATCATATTTATTGTAATGGCTTTAAGCTAGATATTTGTATATTTCTTTGTAAGATTTATAACGATGGTTAAGGGATGGTCTCCTTTATAAGCCATTGAGTGAGGGCTAAACACCCTCACGAGCATTTAATAATAAAATTAAACGTTGCTGGTTTTCACCCTACGAGGTTTCCAGGGTATATTGGTGTTCAATGATGTGATTGATTATTGTGTCAAAATGATGTTGTTGATTTCCTTTCTTGTTGTGATATTCATAATGTCAAGTATGTGATGACTACATGAGTAATGAAATGAATGGAAGGTTACATCATACAGTTTTATGTTAGTGTACTACTATAGAGATTGTTAATGGTTAAGCAACTTACTATTATTATTCTAAGGTTACACTATGAACTGGTGAACATTCTATGAAATGATGAGTAAGGAATATTTAATAGTGATTTGTATTGTTACCCGTGGGTAACTTGTATAAAAATATTTTAACTCCTGGCATTTCCATGTGAAGTTATCGGTGTAAGTTACAAGTGGTATGAGAGCTAAAGGTTGCAGCATTGGCGCCTTTGGGATTTGTTAAGCGAAAAGAAGTTGAGGTATGCTACTAATGGACATCAGTTAAGGTATGATTTGGAAATATACATATTGATTGATATATGATTCTAGAAATCTACATATTGAATGATATATGCAGTATTATACTATTGACATGAGATGTGCGATTCATGTTTATAACTACATTAAAGAGTAATGAGTAATAAATTTTGTTGCAAAACGGTTTTCATAACATTGGAATCCTCTTGAGGATGAAAGACAATAAACCTTTGTTGCATTTACGAACAACCTGAGTAATCACTAGTGAAAGTGAGAGGCGTTTATTAACAGTGGTTATATGACATATTACTCATACATTTAGTGAACATAACTAAAGTTACCATGCACTACTTGAAAAAAAAATGAATGTGTATAGTGATGGTGTGTGAAACTAATGCATGAATGCAAAAGGTGAGGAAAGTCCTTATATAAGATGATAGAGTGTTTTAAAATGAAATTGAATGAACACTTTTAGATGTTAAAAATACACAATGGGTCAAGTAGTGAGACTTGACTATAATGACTAGTGGCATTGAATGACTAGTTTTGAATGAGTCGTGTCATGGATGCATTAAGATTATTAATAACATTGATTAGTTATGAATTACTAACTAATGAAAGTTATATGCACGAATTGATTTTGACTAAAGCTATTTGAAAGTTGTGAACAAGTGACCATGGTAATTACTTCATGTGTTAGTCTGTTGGAAACATAACATTGTGGGAATTGGAAATATTTGCACTCATACCCTAATCATTATTGACACATATGCATTAATGAATATTTGTATATAATTTTATGGATGACAACATTTTATGCAGGAAATTAAAATGAGTACGTAAGATAATATGTGCTTAAGAAATGCATATTTACGATTAGCACTGTTGCTTATAGTAAGCATGGGTAGCTTAATGGCAACAGAAAACCTGTGAAAGTAAAACATCGCAAACATTGAAATGTGAATTACAACACTAAATGTTAAAGTAAAATGTCATAATGTACATGATTTTGTTATTTGGGAAGTAATAATGTACAACACATGTATGTTAGTCATGTTTCCTATTAATCTAGATATCATTAGACCCATGTTAAGGGCAAGTATGATGTATGATGTACATAAAGTTTCTTTTTTATTTATGTATAATGTGCATAAAGTTCATTATGTAATTTACTATGGGAAACAATGCTAAAAGAGAAATTTAACATGCCAGATAGTTGTCAACAATTCTGAAAGGCTAGAAGGCCTTAGGTTGATGGTGATTACCTGCCCGAAGGGGTTGATGGAACTTACTCGCCCGGATTTCCTCTCCCTAGAGATATATGATCTCAGTAGGGAAGAGAGTTGGCCAAGATGGTGAAAGGGAAAAATCTGAGGCAACTCTATTGATTTTGGAGCCTGTTGGAGGTGGCCCAAAATTCCTCATAGACGAGACGCTGTTAGAGGAATAGGCATGATGTTTCCAAGAGGAATCCATACTGGACCTGGAATGTTATTTTGTCAAATGCTTGTCAGGATGTGAAAATGACTCGATTTGGTTGCGAAAACCAACTCCCATGGGTTGGGAGGAGCATTTTGTTTACCATTGTGGTTCTCATACATGAACAAATTAAGTAATAAGTTATTCGTTGTATTAAAATGAGTTCTTATATGATTGTGTAAATATCTTATGTAGATATTAAGTGAAAAGGAGCTTAGCGCTTGGAAAATAAATTACTAAATGTATAAGTTCATTTATATTATTACTAATTTGTTTGAGTGTCTTAGCAGAGGCTAGGATATGCCCATGGTGCATTGATTGCACATTGGTACGATTAGAGAGCTAGATGCTCTTTGAGTACATTTTGAAGTACAGTGTGGATGTCTTTAGCAGGAGCTAAGACAGTGTGCACGTGATGCATTGATTAGAGGGTTGGTGCTCTCTGAGTACTTGTGGAAGTACTCTGATTAAAACAACTCTTGATATTGCATGAATGTTTGATAATTGCAAATATTTCATTTGATTGAAACTATGTGACTAATGTGATTGAATTTGTTAGTCATACATTATAGGCTCTTTCCATGGAATGTTAATGGGTTGTTCAACCATTCTCAGAGAGTTTTTGTAAAAGCCATCATTACTTCTAATAGGAATTGGTAAGTAATGGTAAGTTGGTATATAGATTTTTCTATATCTTTATTAATTGAATAAGGGATAAGTAGTTAGAAATGGAAATGGAATATTCTTTGAGCTATGCATGCTTATGAATATGGATAAAAACATTCTTGTTTCAATTAAGGGAATTTAAGGAAAATAAAATGTTTCATTGTGAAAGGGAAGGACCCCCTTTGGGTTGTTTATATTATTATATCATGAGTATAAGTTTAAGTTTCAGTGAGAGAAGCACACCGAGGATAGTGTTCTCTTAAGGGGAGAGGATATAACATCCATAAAACCATGTGGGATTAATAAATAAATATTAATTAAAAATTTTAATCAAGAACTGGTTTGATGTAAAACGAATTTACGTTCTTGATAATGACCTGGGAATTCGTTATTTACTGGGGATCTTTGGAGAAGTTTTAAAAAGGTGTTGGGTGTTCAAAATATGGGGAGTCTGCGGAGTGAGCATTTCTGGATGAGCCAAAATCGTAGAAGGGAAAAGCTTGTGTTATGTGGTGGATGGCTTCTGTCCATGCTAGTATTTTTTGTGCCATGTTTTTCTTTCTGAAACCCCAAGCAAGATGAGAAATTTACCTCCGAATTTGGATGTCGTCTATAATTGATTGATCTGGAGTCAGAAGGAGAAAGCAACAACTGGGCCAGAAAACAATAATACCTCACCTTTTGGTTTGGTTGGAAGCAGCAGCTGTTGCAATCGCTTACCGTTGGAGAAAAATAACTCAGTCGATAGAGGTTTGAATCGCAGGGAAGATTCGAAAAAATTGTGGCAAGTTTAAACCTTGCCAGTGCTCCAAGGCTATGATGCCATTCCTTTTCTTTGATAAGAGTCGACTACCAAGATAAGTAATCTTGGCTAATTGTTTTTATTATATAATCTTTTTCTTTGTGAGTTGAAATATATATATATATATATCTTTTCTGGAAAAATATTGTTAGAAAATAGTAAAGAATAATAATGATATTTCTCATATTTCTTGGGATAGGTTACATATATCAAGAAAAGGGCATTTCATTAGTTTATTGGGATGCCACTAAAACAAATTCACTGTTGACTATTTACCTGACTTATTTTCCAATTTATTCTCATGTATCAAGATGAATAAATATAGGAGAAAATATTTCATGGGAAGATATAATTAGTTGGGATTTCCCATCTTAAGGTAAAAATGTGTAATTATGGTTAAATATAATATCTTATGGAATTACCTTCTAAAAATTATATACACATAATTAACATAAGTCCTATGATTGTCTTTGGAAAGAATATCTTTATCTTGTGAGTGAAAGATAAGTCCATTGTGTTAATTTCCTTTGCAAGAGTTTGCAAAAGTTACATGTTCTGGTAGGTAAAAGAGAAAGTTATTATTGTGTTGTATATTGGGTATTTTGATTTAATTGCATGATTTGCTGTATAAAATGTTAACTTTGTTAATACTTCTAAAAAAAGTCTTCTTAGATCTTATGCAAAAAATAAGGGTTAGTTATGGTACCTTCTTGAAAAGGGTAACCTCTTGAAGAGATTGCATGGCTAATTCTTGACTTAGGTGTATAAAAGGATAAGTTAACTTTGTTATGGTTTCCTAGTTTTGTGCATACAATATGGTTATCTATCATAATTTCGTGAAAGGGAAGCATGAGAACTACATAAAGAAACTCAGTTATATTAACTTCCTTTTGAGAAATAATTATGTATATCCTTACATGGAAAGAATAGTTAATGAGGTGTCATTCCAAGAAGGGAATTTGTGTTACGTACATTAAAGAAGAGCTATTATGATAAGCTCTGCATGTGCAAATAATATCCATTTTTTTATAGAGATATGTTCTTTGCATGAATAGAAGAAATATTGACTTATCATGTTTCCTTAGGAAAACTTGTATGCGAGTACTTTACACTATCATAAATATTATGTTAAGTTTCATTTGGAATAAGATCATGCATAGACATGCAATATTTGTATTAACTTTAATTGGAAAGAATATACATATTTGTATGTGGGAAAAGATAGCATGTTGTGTTGACTACATAAGAAGACATGTATTTGTATGCTTTATTACATTAGTGTTATGCGTTTTCATGCTAACTTGTGTTAAGAAACATGTGTTTGCATGCTCTCGTGTGTTAAGAATTCCTTTGGGAAGACTCCTCTGGAATCTATATGCATTTGCATGGATGGGAGTGACATTTGTTATGTTAGCTTT
The DNA here is from genome assembly GCA_034641835.2 of Pinus albicaulis. Lineage (NCBI taxonomy): Eukaryota > Viridiplantae > Streptophyta > Pinopsida > Pinales > Pinaceae > Pinus > Pinus albicaulis. The sequence continues at coordinate 323,644,001 of CM076575.1, forward strand.
CCTTCCATGCACCAATGGTAATATCTTAAGGGTTAGTTATTTTGATTAAATTTATGTAAATCGCATGCACGAATATCGTAACTGTTATATCAGTTCTTTTAAAGAAATGCTGGGGAGATGTAGCTATTGTCTTGCATGAATGTGTGCTTATGCGAGGGAAACATTAGTTAATTTGATGACTTATAACTAGCACATATGCAGTATGTGTTGTAAAAGGGAGAATGTCAAGGTGTTTTACTTTCATGTCATGAATATACATGAGTAGATGGATAAGCTTCTCTAGTATAGATATATGAAATGGTTGATTAATACTTTATGAATCTTGACATCAATGTATGTTGAAGGCATCATTAGCAGGGAATCATGGTGACATGTACAAAGGGAATATTATGCTTAACCTGGTGGCAGGTAAATGATTATGGTTCGAGTGCGAGTTGTAATATTTTATGAATCTTGATATCAATGTATGTTGAAGGCATCATTAGTAGGGAATGATGGTGACATGCACAAAGAAAATACTATGCTTAACTTGGTGGCAGGTAAATGGTTATGGTTCATGAGATGAGTGCGAGCTGTAGGATGATCCAATGTGCGATGGTCCATTGTAGGTACATCCATGCCACCAATATATGAAGATATGAATATTAGAGGGTAAATGCTATCATATTTATTGTAATGGCTTTAAGCTAGATATTTGCATATTTCTTTGTAAGATTTATAACGATGGTTAAGGGATGGTCTCCCTTATAAGCCATTGAGTGAGGGTTGAACACCCTCACGAGCGTTTAAGAATAAAATTAAACGTTGCTGGTTTTCACCCTACAGGGTTTCCAGGGTATATTGGTGTTCAATGATGTGATTTATTATTGTGTCAAAATGATGTTGTTGATTTACTTTCTTGTTGTGATATTCATAATGTCAAGTATGTGATGACTACATGAGTAATGAAATGAATGGAAGGTTACATCATACAGTTTTACGTTAATGTACTACCATAGAGGTTGTTAATGGTTAAGCAACTTACTATTATTATTCTAAGGTTACACTATGAACTGGTGAACATTCTATGAAATGATGAGTAAGGAATATTTAATAGTGATTTAGATTGTTACCCGTGGGTAACTTGTATAAATTTTTTTTAACTCCTTGCATTTCCATGTGAAGTTATCCGTGTATGTTACAAACATCTTACCTAAGTGCAAACTAAGTAATAATTTACTATACTTTGTCTTCCTATATACTAATTGAGAACAATTATTACATGAATTGTATGTAACTATAGTTGTAAATATGGGTAATTAGGAAAATTACAAAAAAGTTATAAAAATCTTACTAGGATTCAAATCTGAAAATAGTGTGCAGATGCAAAAAGGAGATACCACTATTTGTACATCTATACTAGAAAAGTGAGGCATTATAGTTTAAATACATTAAAAGAAAGGAAAACACCAGCAACCAAATAAATCTATATCTATGTCAATTTAATGTACAAAGAAATACCATTATTCCAATGTAGTGGAATGATATTTTTTTTACTTAGAAGAAAAAGGCTTGGAGTTAAAAGTCAAATATTTCAATAATGATATAGTTATTTAAACCTATATACAAAAGAATTTTTTGAAGTGACAATTTTTTTAGAAAATATCCAAATGCAGTTTAAGAACAATAGGTGTACGAAGTTGTGCACAACAATAGGTGTGTGGCATAAAAATGTGTGAAAGAGGGGTATTTAGAGAGAGAATACGTGTGCAAAGCAAGAAACACAAACTTTCTTTGACACACATGAAATTAACTTCAAAATCATGTTAAAATTAAAATATTAAAATTATTTTATGATTTAAGATGTTAAAATTATAAAATTATATATAAAAACTTGCATATTTATAATATAATTTATAAATTTCACTATTAGATGAATTTATATAATAAATTAATATAGAAACAAATAAATCCAAAAACTTTCTTAAAATTTAAAATAATTAAAAATTTATTTAAAATAACTTATGGATTAAAAAAATATTACACATTTTAACCAAATAAATATTTAAAATAACCGACTTTTAAATGTTATTTGTAAACCAAATAAAATCTTTTCAAATGAAATGTATTAAAAACTTATGATAAAATACTTACATAACCCAATTAAAAAAAACTTAAGATTTGAAAATTTAAAATCTAATAAAAAGTTTTACAAATTAATAAAATATTTAATAGAGATTTACATTAAAAAAAAATTAACACATTCAAAATGTTAAAAAAAAATAAAATAGAATTTCTCTCTAAATAATAAATTTTTTAAAATTTTATAATTATTTTTAAAATTTGAAAAATGAAAAAAAAATAAAACTCAAAAACTCTAACATTTAAATATATTACTAAAAACATGGTATTGAATTTTCATAAGAAAATACATCAGTTTGCTTATCCATCTTCTTTGGTTCTATTTGATAATATATTGCAAACATTATAACATCTTTTCTAAGTAATTGCAAAGTGGGTAATATGTTTCTTTTCCTACTAAACAACTCCACATTTTAGTTTGTCTTCATTTGTACTAATTCACATTGTTTTTGAATTCACATGAATTTTAATCCCAAAAAAAATTGTATACACAAATATGAAATCGATAGTTCTAAATAGGGCTAATTGGTGAAATTACAAAAAATATTATGAAAATATTACAAAACTTGAAGTCTAAAATTAGTATGAAGGTACAAAAAAACAGGGGCTAGGATTTGTACCTCTAGATTGGAAATTTGTACCTCTAGATTGGAAAAGTGAGACAATATGGTTTAAATACATTAAAAGCAAAAGAAAACTTCAACAACCAAATAAATTTATGTCAATACAACACGCACAAAAAAAATACAATTATTCTAGTTGCATTAAAAGTATATGTTATTACCAACATCAATTTATATGAAAAACAATACTTCTTACCACATCAATTTATATGAAAATAAATATTTTTTTTAAGAAGTTGTCGTGGAATGATTAAAAAAAAAAATGGAAAAGAAAAAGGATTTGAGTTGAAATTCAAATATATCAATAAAGATGTAGTTATTTAAAGCTATATACAAGATCATAAATGTTTTCTGAAGTGACATTTTTTTTTTAAATGATCCAAGTGCCTAAGTACATAGCCTGGGATATGTGTGGAATAAATAATGTGTGTAATATGAGTATGTGGGGAGAACTGGAGAATGGGTGTGCAGAGAGAATGTATGTGTGGAGGTAGGAAAACAATCTTTCTTCCACACACATATGAAATTATTTTAACTTTAAAATAATTTTAGAATTAAAATATTTAAATTATATTATGATTTAATATATTAAAACTATAAAAAATTACTATATATAATTATATAAATAATAAAATATTACATTTTTATAAATTTTATAAAGGGCTATATTTTTATAAAATAAATTATAAATGAAAAAACTTAAAAATTTATTAAAAATTAAAGGGGCGACAAGAGAAGGAGGGTTAATACATTTTCTCGAAGAACAAAAGGAATACCACTGTGTTTCGGGCCTAGGATTGTAAACTAATAATCAAGCCATGTTTTTGGTGCTTTAGAAAGGTCTTGATCTCACCAATGAAAAAGGAATTAAGAAATTGAAGGTGTTGGGAGACTCTATGATAGTAATAAGGCAAGTAACAAAGACTTTAGTAGGAAACCCCACTTGTTATCCTTCAATTGTCCATTGAATTGTTTTGTTGGCATTGAAATTTGAGGAGATCTAACTACAACATATTCTCATATCACTCAACAAATAGGTGGGCATTCTCGCTAAGTATGGCACACAATCAGAACAAGGAGTAATAGAGCTCCAGTATGGAGCAAAACTTATGATGCCAATCCCGTAGTCAATAGTATTAAATGAAAATTCTTTGGAAATTAGGTAATTCAAACTCCATGTTAGTGGAATTAAAGGGAATAAATTTTAGACGATAGTTGTAATCATGCCATCAAATATTGGAAAACAAGAGAATATAGATGGGTGTTTGGATCATTTCGCACATGTTGCATGTCATGCATGGCATAGATCACACTTAGAGCATCAGTAATGAGGGTTGGCTTGGTTTAAATAATCAGCGGTATTCTCAGACACTATCGATGAAGGAATTGTAGACTCTCAAGGATCGGATTTTTAATACCCTCATGTGATCTCTGTGCACGAGGACAGATACAATGAATGGGGATAATTTTCTGAGGCTTCATTTGCGAGTTGAATTAATGTTAGCCTTCGGGGAGAGTCATTTTTGCCAAGTCCAGGAGGGATAAAGCCTTCCTAGCTATTATCCGGCTAGAATTCTCTATTGAGGAATTAGATATTGTTAGCGATGGAGAATCAAGACGCTCCATGGGAGTTCACTCGTTAGAAGACAATTGGAAATTAGATAAACCAACATTCCCTGTGTGTTTTCTGACATGTACTTAACCACCTCTCGTGGATCTATTAACTCTGGCAATGTGTCTATTTACCTGTTGGGTGTGTGTTATATTATTTTATTTTATGTGGAACCAATAATAGTTTGGCAGACCCAAAGATGGTGGGCAGACCTACCCATAGTTTTGTGCATGGTGTTTGTGCATGGTTTTTAGGCATGGTGGTTTTTTGCACATGGTGTTTGTTATCACTCCAATAATTCTCAAGGGTTGTTTATATTTTGGTTTAAAGAATATTAGAGGTAACCACAAACCTACTTTTAAGCCGTAGGATCTAGCCTTCCTAATGCTCAGAGAGGGCTCTCTCTATATGATTTATCTTTGTTGATTTTAGTTGCTTTTAGGCTAGTTATGTAGGATTACTTGGGATTTGATTTTGGGTTTGGTTTGGTGGTGGAATCATTGTTTCAGATGGATAGATGTAGGTTTGTATTCCATTGGGATAATGGAGTCAAAATGTCAAGCAGTCAAATCAAAATAAAGGTTCTAAAGGGAAGTGTTCACATGGCAAGATAGTTGAGTAACTTCAGATCCTTAGGCTAATGGTGAAAATGGTTTCAATCGGGATGAGAGAGAAATTAAGGGTTCTCAAATCCACATAATGAGGGAAAAGACACAGGTCAATTGAAACTAGGGAGCAATAAAGAATTCCCTAATCTGGATATTAGTAGAAAACATTAAAATGACATAACAATTCAAGAAAAAGTGCTTTTAAACATATTCTGAAATAACATTCCTGTTATACATTTAGATTTAGAAAACATGCAAGTATGTGAAAACTTCAGATAAAAACAAAGAACAATTGAGAGTACTTCACTGAAGTGGCCCAACACATGAATCTTGTAATATAATCTCTTTATTGCTCAATCCAGTCAGCTAACTTGAAAATGGTACAAAGAACCCTATGGTTCAGATCAGTACATCTATAGAAGTGTTTAGCAATCCACAATCCACACTCAATACTTTAAAATTTGAAGTATTTATACAAAAAATATTACAAAATATCTTAAAACAAACTTAGGAATTATTCAAGGAAAAATAAATATATTCATGCAAGAAGATAGAGACAACTATCTAACTAATGCAAGCTGTCCCTGCTTTTATTGAATTTTCTATTTTGTTGTCTTTGATCTTTTGCTGATTTGCCTCTGGCTATTTTCTCAACGCTGGTTGTTTGTTAGGCAATTGAGTGTCCTTTACATTGGCAACTTTCACTTTGATTTGTAATTTCTGTTTGACTTTAACCTCTGACTTTCATCTGATACACTTTAACTCTAATACTCTTTGATTGTTACTGCTGTTTTTTCATTTTAAACTTCGACTGCTCTGTTTACTGTTTTACCTTCATAGTAAATCAGTCAATTTCTCCCAAGCTTCTGCTTCTGGTAATTTGAGCTTCACCATTCTTTTGAATATTTCATCAGCCTCTGTGTACTTTGAAAATGTAGGCTTGTTGATAAATAAATGTTTTACTTCATGTTGTAGGTAAAAAGGTTCTCAAAACTCTTGTAAAGTACATTCCTTGTTGGAATTCTTTGCATGGCTGAATTGTTTACTTGTTCCTTAGCCACTTCTCTGATTTTTTTATCATAATCCTGTTGCTTCATCAATCTGTCATTTATAACCATTGGATTTGGCAAGCCTTTCTGCCTCAGATGTCAAACTTCATCATGAATCTAGTTATGCCAAGCTCCATGTTCTGACATTTTTCTTCTAGCTATATCATTAAGTTCCTTTTTGAAATCACCTTCCTAACTTCGAGTATTGTATTTGTCCTGTCACTAGTTCCAATTTCTTCTAGTTCTTTCTTATTCTTGGAATTAAGGAATTTTATGATTTCATTAGCCTCTTCTGGCTTCTTACCAAGTTCTTCTTTGATTTTTTGGATGGCTTCACCTGCTGCTTTGATTAAATATTTTTGTTCATAGATAACCTGAATGGATGGCAAAATATCATTGATAGATTCAATGATATTGGCCCATAGTTGCCGCTTGGATTGTGCCATTGGTTCTTTCAGTGTTAAATCCTTCTCTAACTTCTTCAATTTCTCTGTCAACCTGTTCGTTTTCTGTACTTCATTGTTGTGCATAATCTGTAATAGTTTCTTCTTATCACTCAGAGTTTTCAACTGTTCTTTGAGTCTGTTGATTTCATTAGTCTGAATAGACATTTCCTGCATTGCTTTTACTAGTTTACTTGCCTCATCAATGGGCTGTGATGCTGTTGTAGATGAATCTGTTGTTGAAGTTGTTGCTAATGTGACAGAAAGTGCTGTAGCCATTGGAACTGAAGGGGCCAATGATTCTCCTAATGTGGAAGGAACAACAGTAGTGACTACAAGAATAATAGTGACAGGTACTTCTTCTGATTTGGCTTTTTTCTCTTGTACTAACTTGTCCATCTCATTTTCCATTTCTTTTATTTGGGTAGTTAACTAGAGAATGAGGTTCATCATCTCATCTTTTTGGCTTGCATCCTCTAACACTTCTTTTTCCTGTGGGTGTTCAGCAGGAGGTAGTTTAAGTTGCTTCTTTAATTCAACAATGTCTGCATTCTTCTTCTTTATCAGTTCATCTGCAACTTTGACATTTGTTGGATCATATCCTACTTCAATAATCAAATCTTCCAGTGATTTGATTTTGTTATCCTTAGCCTGTGAAGATGCCTTTTCTAATTTGAGCTGATCTCTAATGTTCCCTAGAGTGTTTTTCAACTTCTGTACACTCATGGCTTTGTTTGTCATTGTAGAATACATCATTTCACTAGCTTTCTTGTGAAATTCTATCTGGTCAATAGGATGAAGATCTTTTGCTTGAACTTCATAGGATGTATTTTTATAATCTGTTGATGATTTGGGATGCTTGACTGTGGGTTGTAGGAAGGTCATCTGCATCTTCCTGGTCTTGTAGTCAAAATCAGCATAGCTGCAAGGGTCTCAATGGACAAAGGGGTTTCATCTGGCTTAGGTTGAATCTAAAACATTTGATTTATTGATTCAGCTGTGATAGTGAACAAAATTTCTTTTCCATGGGTTATTAGGGCTCTTTGGTCAGGAAAATAACAAGTTTGGCAAAGATCTGCTTTATTCATACTTTATCTGAGCTCTTCTTTATTCATACTTATGATATTTTGTCCTTCAAATCTTAGGGCCTTCTCTCCGAGCTTCAAATTTGGAAGAAAAACATCCAATCCAATCTAAACTCTGCAATGTTATGTACAAGGATTAAAGTAAACAAAGTGAGTTGATGTTAATCAGGGGAATAGTAATGCTTCAACATTCTACCATTGATAGGTCCACTTGGCAGATTTGATCCATCTAACTCCTTCAAAAAGAATGCATCGTTACCTATGTAACCATAAATGACATAGGGACCTTTCCATAGGAAATCAAATTTACCATGTTTACCTTTTTCTTCTCTTCTAGAATCCCACTTAAGAAATTTGTCACCTATGTAAAAATCATCTTCCTTTGTCTTCTTGTAAAATATATTTTTAATTTTATCTTGGACAACTTGTGACTTGACATATACTTCTTCCCTTGTTTGCTGCAAGTGTATGGTCTGATTTATCCTTCTTTGGATATCATTGGTTTCTACCTGCAGTTCTTGGATCATCTTCAACACTGGTACTCCTAAAGAGGATGGAAAAACAACATCCATCCCATATAAAAGTTGATAAGGGGATGTACTAATGGACTTATTTGTGGTGAGTCTGTATGCCCATAAGGCATTAACTAACCTTTTGTTCCAGGTCTTTTTATTGTCTTCTAATAGTTTCTTGATGATATTAACCATGCTTTTATTTGAGGATTCTGCAAGACCATTACCTTGAGGGTAATAGGCAGTGGAATGGCCAAGGTTAATGTGGTATTTGTTATAGAAGTCCATTTTATTATACTTGAAAGAAATTGCATTATTAGTAATGAGCTTTTGAGGGCATCCAAATCTAGAAAATATATTGTTTTCTAAAAATGAGATTATGAAAGAATCAGTGGCTTGCCTAGAAGGAATGGATTCTATCCACTTGGTGAAATAGTCTATGGCTGTCAAAATCCATTTGTGTTGGGTTGAGGAGGGTGGGTGAATTTCACCAATGAAGTCTAAACCCCATTGCTGAAAAGGAATTTATGTGGAGATGGGTTTAAGGGGTAAAGGTAATAGTTTTTTCTTCCCTTCAAAGATCTGGCATTTGTGACAGGAGGTCACATACTTTCTTAGATCTGCAAAAAGAGTGGTCCAGTAAAAACCAACCCTCAATATTTTAGCTGCAGTTGATTTCCAGTAAAGGTGTCCTCCACAGTCACCTGCATGAAACTCTTCCATCACTTTATCAGCTTCATCTTTAAGTAAACAATTCAATAAAATGCCACCATGATCTTTCCAAAACAGAGCATTATCTATGATACAAAATTTCATTTCTTTTAACTTTAAAAATCTAGATTTAGTTCTAGACAATCCAGGAGGAGCTTGTAAGTTTAGTAATACAAATATGATATCTTCATAGCATGGTGAATCTGAGAAAGCTTCACTGATCTGTGGAGTCGCTATCTCTTCCTGATCATCTAATTGAGCAATAAAATTTATATCTAAGGCCTAACAGTTCGATTCAGCCACGAGTTTGGCTAAACCTTGGCCTTTAATGAGTTTGGTGGGCTTAATTTCCATGTCATATTCCAAAATGGTAGCAATCCATTTCCCTCTCTTGCCATCAGGCCCATTCTGAGTAAGAATGTCCTTTACTACTGAATTTTGGACACATGCAATGATGTGTGAATATAAGATGTACACTCTAAAGTCTTTGATAGCCGTCACTAAATCCAGTGCTTGTTTTTCCATTATGTTATACTTAAGTGCGACATCTCTTAGTGATTTGCTGAAAAAAGCAATGGGCTGTTCATAGCCATGATCATTCTTCTGCAGTTAGACTGCAACAATAGTATGTTCTAAAGCAAAAGAAAAAACAATAAAATCTTTTTTGAAATCAGGACTTATTAGGATTGGTGTTCTTGTAAGGGCTTGTTTGATTGATTCAAAGGATTGCTTGGCCTCTACTATCCATTTAAGTGCCGAGTCTTTATTTAACATGTTATTCAGTTCTCTAATTATTTATGCTAAGTTTGAAATGAATCTTTTGAGAAAATTAATCTTACCTAAGAAAGCCTGCAATTCCTTAATATTTCTAGGATGACTTATATTCAAAATGGCCTCTATTCTAGCTGGGTCTATCCTAATTCCCTCTTTTGATATTATATGTCCTAATAGTTTACCTTCTTCAAGTCCAAAGAGAGTCTTTTTTGGATTCAAATAAATACCAAATTTTCTACATTTAATAAACACTTGTCTCAGGTGATCTAGATGTTCATTGCCAGTTTTTGAAAATACAGTTATATCATCTAGATAAATTACAAGAAAATCATGAATTTATTTGGCAAAAGCTATGTCCATAGATCTTTGGAATGTGGCTCCTGCATTCATTAATCCAAAAGGCATTTTCAAATACATGAAAGTACCCCATGGAGTAGTAAATGTTGTCTTTGGTTGGTCTTCTAGCTGAACTAAGATTTCCTATGGATGGACTGTTTTCCACAATGGCTTTTGGCATTAAATTGTGGGATGCTCTTAAATCTAGCATAGCATTGTGTAGGATTTGATCATGTATACTCAAGCTAATGTAGAAAGGAGGAACACCACCTTCTTGATGTTTTCCATTGACTTCTGGGCCAAAAAGTAGTTCTGGTTTATCATCACTTAGATTTACAAAGTCTTCCCCTTCATTGATGTTCAAGGTTTCAGTGATTTGTGATTTGTATTAATCATGTTTTACCAACTCTGTCAAAGGAATTGGTATTTTCAGTTTGGCAATTTTAGTTTGGATGTTGAATGGTGTTTGTGTTTTTCCTAACTGAATGATTTCTTCTTTAGTAATTGTAGTTTGAGTATGTTTTTCTTCTTTACCCATAGTTGGTTTTTCTTTTTGTGTTTCTATTGTTTTGCTATTTTCAATCTTCTTTTCAGGGACAGTTTGAGTTGCAGTGGAAGTTTTGGCAGGTTTTGAAATTTTAGCAACTGTTTTGGCAATAGCTGTTTTAGGATCAGCTGATTTTGGATCATCAGCAGATGTTTTTGGATCAACTAAAGTTTTAACAGAAGGTGTAGTTTTAGTAGAAACTGCTGTTTTAAAAGCAACATACTTTTGAGGATCATCTAAAGTTTTAACAAAAGGTGTCTTTTTAGCAGAGGCTGTTGTTTTAGCAACAATAGCTTTTTGAGGATCAACTGATGTTTGAACATCAGTATCTCTAATGTCAACAATTTTAGGACTAGGTGCAATTTTTGGACTATAAATTTTCTGATTAGGACTTGAATTTTTCTGATTTGAACTAGAGTTTTGTTGGGTTTCTCTAGGGAGGATTTGCAGTACTTTGGTTGTAGGAGCTTCTACTGTTTTCTTTGTCTGAGTTTGGGCAGGTTCCCTAGTAGGGGCTTCTACATTTTTCTTACTCCTAAGGTTATATTGCTTGTGAACCTCATTAATGGAAAACTCATAACCTTGCTTATAATCAAAAGACTCTCCAAATTCTAACTATAATTGTTGTAATTCATATAAATCTTGTTCTTCTTGTGTAAGAAAAATAGTATTATCATCATTGGTTCCCATTAGATTAATCTGAGTGTCTTGATCATCTTCATTTTGGTGGGAACTTTCAACATAGTTCTCTTGGAAAGGTGGTCTTATTGTTTGATCATGTGCCGATTCTCTAGTTTTACCAGTGTTGGTGTTTTTTCTAAAATTGGGATTTCTTATTTGAGGGCCTTGTTGTTGATTATTCCACCGTGGTTTCCTTTCCATACTTTCTAGTCTATCCATCATTTTTTCCATGGATTTTGCTAAGATATATATTATACTATCTGATGTAGATGTTTCCTCTTTTATTGTTACCCTTCTTTGATTTCTCATTCTTGCTCTCTTGGCTAACAAATTGGCTTCTACACTAACCGCAATATTTTTCATTTGTTCTAGTGTTTTTGGGTTCCTATCCCTCAGTTGGTATGACATATCCATATCAAAACCATCAGGAAATTTGAGTAAAGCTAGATCTGGTGGGGGTTTGATGTTTTATGGAATAACATTATACATATTGTTGAATCTAGTACAATAGTCCTGAACTGACTCATTAGGTCCTCTTTTTATGTGTTCTTATTCAGACAAAATTTTTAAAGGATTATTCTTTTTCTCCCATCTACTGATAAAAAATCTATGGAAGGCTTCTAAATCAACAATATGATTAGAAGGTAAAACTTTAAACCATTTATTTACTTCTCCAGCTAAAGTTTGGGCAAACAGTCTCATTTGGACATCAGATTCATCAATTTCATGTAATTCAAAGTAATCAGTCATTTTGTTAACATGTTGTTGTGTAGTGTATTGACTAGTTCCATCAAATTGAGGGATTTTGCTTTGATAATCTTGGGGCATGTTATATAACTGCCTTGGTAAGACCAAAGGAGCATATCTGGAAGCCATGGCTAATCTTCTAGCTTGGCTAGGAGGTAAATGTGTGGTGCTTGGTGATGAGGTTGAGATACTTGCTGATGAGGTTGGGACACTAGAAGATGTACTTGGAAATGTGGTTGAAGTGCTTGAAAATGCAACAACAGTGCTAGAAGATGAACTTGCAGTATTTGGGGATGGAAATAAAACTCTAGGTTGAAGAGGAAGCTTAGGGATGAAGGATTCAATGGAATGAGGTGTAGTGGAAATAATAGATGAGGTGATACTAAATAAATTTGAATTTACAGACTCTAAATGGCTAGTAGAAGGCTTAGGGGTAGAAGCAGATAAAGCAGTCAATTCAATAGAATGCTGGAAATAGGCTTCATCAATTTCTTTAATCAAAGTTGCAGAAAATGCATCAAGTTTATCATAAGGTTATAAAGCTTTTTGATCTGAATCAAGTGAAACAGTTTCCTTTTTAGTTTCAATAAATGAAATGAAATCAGGATCTATTACACTATCATATATGGAACTTTCTGATTATTTCTAAACAAAGATTTCTCAAAAACTAAATCAAATTCAATGTCTTGTAAACTTGATAATTTATTGGGAAGAGAATTTGCTTTGATCAATGTATTTTTATTACCTAAACTTTCTACTTTTTTGTTTTGCTTTAAAATTCTGTCAAGATTATCTACTATTATAGCAGGTTCTGGATCAGGATTAGACCTGGTATAGTAGATTCTTCTGGAAGCCAAGATTTTAGCTTTTAATGAAAAATTTACTTAACAACCCCTTAAAAAAATCTTAAGGTGAAAAGATGAGTAAAAGTATTTCCTTTAAACACTGAGGACTGGTTAGTTCCCTAGTATGGTCGCCAATATGTTATCACTCCAATAATTCTCAAAGGTTGTTTATATTTTGGTTTAAAGAATATTAGAGGTAACCACAAACCTACTTTTAAGCATTAGGATCTAGCCTTCCTAATGCTCAGAGAGGGCTCTCTCTATATGATTTATCTTTGTTGATTTAAGTTGATTTTAGGCTAGTTATGTAGGATTACTTGGGATTTTATTTTGGGTTTGGTTGGGTGGTGGAATCACTGTTTTAGATGGATAGATGTAGGTATGTATTCCATTGGGCTAATGGAGTCAAAATTTCAAGCACTCAGATCAGAATCAAGGTTCTAAAGGGAAGTGTTCACAAGGAAATATAGATGAGTAACTTCAGATCCTTAGGCTGATGGTGAAAATGGTTTCAATCGGGATGAGAGAGAAATTAAGGGTTCTCAGATCCATATAACGAGGGAAAATACAGAGGTCAATCAAAACTAGGGAGCAATTAAGAATTCCCTAATCTGGATATCAGTAGAAAACATGAAAATGACATAACAGTTCAAGACATAGTGCTTTTAAACATATTTTTAAATAACATTCCTGTTATACATTTAGATTTAGAAAACATGCAAGTATGTGAAAATTTCAGATACAAACAAAGAACAATTGAGAGTACTTCACTGAAGTGGCCCAATTTATGAATCCTGTAATATATTCTCTTTATTGCTCAATCCAGTCTACTGACTTGAAAAGTACAAAGAACCATCTGGTTTAGATCAGTACATCTATAGAAGTGTTTAGTAATTCACAATCCACAATCAATGTAACTTCGAAATGTGAAGTATTTATACAAAAACTCTTACAAAATATCCTAAAACAAAATTAGGAATTATTCAAGGAGAAATAAATATCTTCATGCAAGAAGATAGAGACAACTATCTAACTAATGCAAGTTGTCCCTGCTTTTATTGAATTTGTTGTTTTGTTGTCTTTGATCTTTTGCTGATTTGCCTCTGGCTGTTTGCTCAATGTTGGATGTTTGTTAGGTAGTTGAGTGTCCTTTAAGTTGGCAACTTTCACCCTGATTTGTAATTTCTGTTTGACTTTAACCTCTGACTTTCATCTGATACACTTTAACTGTGATACTCTTTGATTGTTACTGCTGTTTTTTCATTTTAAACTTTGACTGCTCTGTTTACTGTTTTACCTTCATAGTAAATCAATCAATTTCTCCCAAGCTTCTACTTCTAGTAATTTGATCTTCACCATTCTTCTGAATATTTCATCAGCCTCTGTGTACTTTGAAAATTTAGTCTTGTTGATAAATAAATGTTTTACCTCGTTGTAGGTAAAAAAGGTTCTCAAAACTTTTGTAAAGTACTTTCCCTGTTGGAATTCCTTGCATGGCTGAATTGTTTGCTTGTTCCTTAGCCACTTGCCTGTTTTTTTTATCATAACCCTCTTGCTTCATCAATCTGTCATTTATAACCAGTGGATTTGGCAAGCCTTTCTGCCTCAGAATGTCAAACTTCATCATGAATCTAGTTATGCCAAGCTCCATGTTTTGACATTTTTCTTCTAGCTGTATCATTAAGTTCCTTTTTGAAATCACCTTCCTGACTTCAAGTATTGTATCTGTCCTGTCACTAATTCAAATTTCTTCTAGTTCTGGCTTATTCTTGGAATTAAGGAATTTTATGATTTCATTAGCCTCTTATGGCTTCTTACCAAGTTCTTCTTTGATTTTTTGGAAGGCTTCACATGTTTCTTTGATTAAATCTTTTTGTTCATAGATAACCTGAATGGATGGCCAAATATCATTGATAGATTCAATGATATTGGCCCATAGTTGCTGCTTGGCTTGTGCCATTGGTTATTGCAGTGTTAAATCCTTCTCTAACTTCTTGAATTTCTCTGTCAACCTGTTTGTTTTCTGTACTTCATTGTTGTGCATAATCTGTACTAGTTTCTTCTCATCACTCAGGATTTTCAACTGTTCCTTGAGTCTGTTGATTTCATTTGTCTGAATAGGCATTTCCTGCATTGCTTTTACTAGTTTACTCGCCTCATCAGTGGGCTGTGCTGCTGTTGTAGATGATTTTTTTTACTAAATTTGTTTCTGATGTGACAGGAAGTGTTGTAGCCATTGGAACTGAAGGGGCCAATGATTCTGCTAGTGTGGAAGGAACATTAATAGTGAATACATGAATAACAATAATAGGGACTTCTTCTGATCTAGATTTTTTCTCTTGTAATAACTTGTCCATCTCATTTTCCATTTCTTTTATTTGGGCAGTTAACTGAAGAATGAGGTTCATCATCTCATCTTTTTGGCTTGCATCCTCTAACAATTCTTTTGTCTGTGGGTGTTTAGTAGGAGGCAGTTTAAGTTGCTTCTTTAATGCAACAATGTCTGCATTCTTATTCTTTATCATTTCATCTGCAACTTTGACATTTGTTGGAGCATATCCTACTTCAATAATCAAATCTTCTAGTGATTTTATTTTGTTATCCTTAGCCTGTGAAGATGCCTTTTCTAATTTGAGTTGATCTCTGATGTTCCCTAGAGTGTTTTGCAACTTCTGTACACTCATGGCTTTGTTTGTCATTGTAGAATAGAACATTTCACCAGCTTGCTTGTGAAATTGTATCTGGTCAATAAGATGAAGATCTTTTGATTGAGCTTCATAGGATGTCTTTTTATAATCTGCTGATGATTTGGGATGCTTGACTGTGGGCTGCAGAAAGGTCATTTGCATCTTCTTGGTTTTGTAGTCAAAAGCAGAAAGCAATTTTCTTTGGTCACTAGGTGATTGTTTCCAGTACTGGGTGTATGTATCAGTCTTTAAGGCTTCATTTCTGATCTTTATTTCTTTGTACTTCTGCATAATGTCTTGCTCTTTCTCTGCTAGCTTGCTGGATGAAGATACTTCAACTCTATGCTGCTTTGAATCATTTGAGTGTTTGAAGTTGAAGGCTGGTGTGTTTCTTCATAAACTGCAGGTGGTGCATTATCCTTTACCACTGTATCTGTGTCAATTACTTTAACAGTTTCCACTTCTTCAGTTACATGATTTAATTTTGTCTTCTTCGTGTACATTAGTTTGAACTTTGTTTCAGTGGTAGTTTGTGCTGAGTATGATCCTTCTTCTCTGACTATTTTAGAGTTCCTATCTTCTTGGGCTGGAGTCTGCAAGATGGAACTAGTATCACCTTGCTTCTCTGCCTCTTTTAGAGTGTTCTCCAACCATTCAGACTGATTGGAGTATTTCTCAATGTCTGGCTTTGACTCATGTACATAAGGAGTTAATTTACATTTGAATCTTAACTTGCTTATAACTCCTAAAGGATCATAATATCACTGGTAACTTTGACTGAACTTAAACTCCTGCAAATATTTTTCTGCTTGTGGACATGCATCTATACTGTTGCAAATAAAAGGACCAACTTGATTCTTTATCTTGAACTGTGTCTTCTTTTTGGTTGCCAAGAAATTTATTGCATCAGAATTAAGGATCTTCCTGATATACTAAAGTGAAAATAACCTCATTGGGAGGTATTTGGGCAGCTTATATGGAAAAATATTAGATCCATATACCCTAATCTGTGTGTGATTCTGATAGAGGTACCAATCTCCTGTCCTACTATGCTCTGATAATTGCAGGATCTTTTTAATTTCCTCACTGACTCTTGGTTGAATGCTGCTGCTCAACATGTTGACAATTGGATGGATGAAAGAGTCAATGAATTCTGTGTAGGTGGAATATGTGGAGTCTTTTCTGATTAATGGAGTCCAAAAGATAATTGACTATGGATTACGTTCAACATCCAGCTTTTGAAGGTTGATGGAAAATTTTTCAGACTTGAAGTATAAAAACATGTGGAATAATAATGATGAGTATTTGAAGACACCTTCTTCAGGTAATTTGATAAGCTGTTCATGAATTGTGTCAGCAAGGTATTGGGAAAAATTGAATATGGTCACATGAGGCTGACCAGGTGTGAAAGTAGAAAAGAAACCTAAGACTGAAGCATCAACATGCTCATCTGTGAAATAATCTAGGATACATGAGAGCATAGTGACGATATGCCTGGTTCTCTTTGAAAATATTGTAGATGGGTAAGGAGCATTAGTCTTGGGAGTTTCTACTGATGAAGGAATGAAAGTTTGGAATATATGGAACCTCTTGGGGAACTCCAGATTCAGGTATAGATGGGTAAGGGTCTCAATGGACAAAGGGGTTTCATCTGGCCCAGGTTGAATTTTCAACATTTGATTTATTGATTCAACTGTGATAGTGAACATAATTTCTTTTCCAAGGGTTATTAGGGCTCTATGGTCAGGAAAATAACAAGTTTGGCAAAGCTTAATGACCTCTGGACACTGGAATGTCCATGGGACAACATACTTGAGAAAATTAGACTGCCAAATGAAAACCTCATCTGCTTGGTCAATTGATTTGTCATGGCTCCAACAGTAGAGCTCAAGAAGATTAAACTCAGTGACAGGGTCACAAATTTTAAAGTCTATGTCTGCTAAAGGAGTGTGTTCCACATCTACAACAAGAGGCTGCAGAGGATTGACAATTAAAATTCCTTTGGAAGCCATTGTTTTGTTTGATTTATCAATTAATTACTTCTTTTAGCTTAGAAAATTAGTTTTAGGCCTTTAGGAAAATCTCTGAAAGATATTTACAGTCTGCAACAAGGTTTGGAATGAAACAATGGCTTTTCCTCTGGTCTACAATGGTTCAACTAATCAAATATTCACTCTCTATGATCAAAATAGTCTCAGGACTTGGGAATTTTGTGAAAATATGTTTAGGGTCTGCAGAAAAAAGGATAGGAAAGCAACATGGCTTTCTTTTTGGGTTTGCAAAGGCTCCTAACTGATTCAATTACTGATTACTTCCTTGCTGTAAGTAAATGCCTTTATATTTCAAGAATACCTGAAGATTTTTTTTTTTTTTTTTTTTTTTTTTTTTTTTTTTTTATTTTATTTTTTTTTTTTTTTTTTTTTTTTTTTTTTTTTTTGTAGAAAGGTTCTTTGAGGCAGCGGAAGGCTTTCTGAGGCTTCACTGGTCTTTATAGGGCTTCAAGTAGGTTCGGCACCGGTTGTAGCAACAATTGATCTTGAATTCTGGTAAAAAAGGCTTGAAATAAGGTTGGCAGTGATTTGTTTGCTCTAAAACAGGTCAGAAATTCTCTCTTTGTGCAAGCCGTAATAGAAAAGGTAAAAAAGGTTTGGAAAGGGCGATTATATAAGTTTTTTAACCAACAATGATTAATCATTAAATGCGCGGGGTAAATTTAAAATGGGCAGGACAGTTTCGCTAGCGGGCGGAAATACAATTCAGTGGTTTTCGCATCAGTAGAAGGTGGTAGGCAGTATAATTTTTGAGGATGCGACGCAATAGAATACTGCCACATAGCCAGGATCGGGGCTCCAAAAACCACATATTTCGCAAGGTCTCGGGGTTGTTAAAAATTTGGCTATTGGGGATGCGATAGGGTTTATTGGTCGTCGGATCTGCTCAATCATGATCTGACGGTTGGGAGAATAGCATGATTTCATCGGGGATTTGATAGGTGGGGCCCAGAGAATAACATCATGCGATGGGATATGTATGGAGCAGATTTTTAAGGTGGGTCCAGGATATATCAAACGTTGTAGAATTAAAACTATAGGTTATATTAACTTAAGGGGTTGGGGAGGTAAATATAGGAGGAATTTAATATAATACGGGGTACATGTGTTTTATTTGCGGGATTTAATAAAGTATAGTTAATCAAATGATTAATGTAAATGGAGGGATTAACATGTATATAATGCAGGATTATCACTAAGTTTTAATGTAAAAAATTTCTATCAGGAATGGATGTTTCGTAGTGGGATCCAATATATAAATTTAACCATTTAGACTTAGGATAAAGATAATTTGGGGGTTTTTGGTGTATTTTTGAATGAAAATGGAAGTTAATTAAAGGGATTTTACTTTTCCAAAGGAAAAGGGGGTTTTTTGTAAGGGAAAAAGAATGAAGTAAGGGGAAAAGGGCTAGAATGAAGGGGAGGGGGTATTTTTAAAAGGTAAAATGAATTTAGAGGGAAATTAATAAGTATGAAATGACCATTTTTCTGCTATTCATGCCTTGTAAAAACTGCTTTTACCTACCCGTCATCTACCCTAACATTTTTTCTTCATTTATTTGGGTGCATTTGAGCTTGTAGACCCTTATTCATTTTTCTTTTAACAACAAACCTTATTACTTCCAAGGGGTCAGATTAAACTGTTGAGCTCCTTATTATTCTCTACCTAACTACTGATCTGCCAAGGTTAAATAATTTGGCTAGATCTTTATTCTCTATCTATAAGCATGAAAGATCAAGATTAAGCAGTTTGACCTCCATGGTTGTGGCATTTTTTGACAAGCTGCACACAATCTTATTTTTGCAATGTAAAGTAAAAAGTAGTGGCATTTGAATTTGCATCACTTTCAAGATCTATTTTTTTCTCTTTTTTGTTGGGGTTCATTTTTTATATTTTGTTTTGATCTTTTTCTTTCAGTCCTTTGATTTTTCTTTTAGGAATTTTACCCTCTTTACATTTTATTATTATTTTTTAATATGGGAAAACAATTTGCTGAGAGCAAAGTATGTACATATTACAAGACTAATAATAGTCAATTCAAAATTATGATTCCTATTATTATAGGACCCTAACACAACCATCACTTGGTCTACCTCCTGCTATGTTAAACACAATAATAGGATTCCTACCGGGTCTTTCCAGTAAAGTCGCCCATTTTCCACGATATAGTTTTGACTTTAGCCTTAAGGTGCGGTACTTGGCCTTATCATAGTTAGGAGGAAATCTTAGCGATAAAATATATTCCACTATGTCTTTATACCATGGGGAGAGAAGGTACTTCACATGTATTTTTTGAGTGGAAGATTCTACGCCTTGATGTGTAGCTGTGCCCAGCTGTGCCTCTCCTCCTGTCATGTACAGATTTATCCCCAGAGCTTGACATTTGGATTCAGATAATATTTTGGCCAGCCCCTGGCCTTTAATGAGCTTTTTTAGGCTTTATCTCCAGTTTATACTCCTGAATCTTGGGTATCCACTTGCCCCTTTTTCCTTCAATGTCACCTTGCACCAAGATATCCTTCATCGCTACTGTGGGAACATAGGAAGTTATAGCAGACTGTAATACATACACCCAGAACGAATTTAGAGATTTGACCAGGGCATAAGCTTGCTTCTCCAGAATCTCATATTTCAGCTCGGAGTCTTGCAGGACTTGGTTGAAGAACGTAATGGGCTTCTCATGTCCTACGACATTTTTCTGTAAAAGTACTGCGGCTATTGTGTGAGAAGATGCGAAAGATAAGATCATGAATGGCTTCCCATAATCTGGACTGGCCACCACTGTAGCTTCTGCAAAGGCCTGTTTGATCCTGTTAAAGGAGTCCATGGATGTCGGGGTCCATCTAACTTCATTGTTCTTCTTCAACATACCAGTGATGTTTCAGACAATCTCAGCGTAGTTGGGAATGAACCTTCTGAGGAAATTTATTCTTCCCAGGAACATCTATATCTCCTTCTTGTTTCTTGGTAGGGGAATGCAATCTATCGCCTCTACCCTCTTCGGATCGAACTTCACTCTCTCCTTAGTCACTATGTGCCCCAGTAACTTCCCTTCCTCCAAGGAAAACATGGATTTCTGAGGATTCAGAGACAGACCATACCTGTGACATTTTTCAAAAGTTTGACGAAGGTGCTTGATGTGTTCAACGTCACTCTTTGAAAAGATAGTGATTTAATCAAGGTAAATCACCACAAATTTGTCTTTCTCTCCTATGAAAGAAATTTCCATCGCATGCTGAAATGTAGCAAGGACATTTATCATGCCAAAGGGCATTCAGGCGTACATGAAGGTTACCCAAAGCGTGGTGAATTCCATCTTCTTTTGGTCTTCTGGGATTACTGCCACCTGATTATATCCTGAGAAGCCATCCATCATGGACATGAGGGAGGATCCCACCACCTTTTTCAGGATGTGGTCCATCTTTTGGAGGGGATATTTGTCCTTGAGCAAGGCTCTGTTCAGATTGCGAAAATCCACACAGAGTCTAATTTCACCATTCTTCTTCCTTACGGATACCAGGTTCGCCACCCACTTGGAGTATCTTAAAGGGGCAATGATCTTGGCCTGCATCAGCTTTTTTATGTCCTTCTCGATAGCTGGGAGGAGGAGGGGGTTGATCTGTCTCAACTTTTTCTTATAAGGCTTCACATCTTCTTTTAGGGTTATTTTGTGCTGTATAATATCTATGTCGAAAGTCTTCAGATCCTGGTATGGCCAGGCGAAGACGTCTTTATATGATTAGAGCAAGCTGAGATACTGACCTTCATATTCTTTAGGTATCCCTTTTGACAAATTTACCACATTCGGATCATCTTCTATTCCAATATTTACATACCTGAATAGCTCGTCGAAGGTCATTTTGCTGGGATTTACCGGGATGTCGTTCTTATCAAACGATCTTTCCAATGGCACAAGCCCCCTGGGGATGACATTTCCCTTCAATTGCAAAACCCGATGTCCATCCAGTGTCTCCTCCCACCTTGTTTTTGGCTCTTCACAGTCATCCTCAGGGATTGAATCAATCACCATATTTGAAAATTCACTTACTGTCTCCATGAAACGCTAGACCTGCTCTTCATCTTAGAAGACTTGCCAATGCTTTATGCTGTCTGGAATGGAACGACGGTATCACACTTCAACCTCATATCTGAGTAGGGGATTCTACGGGGGGTGAAAATTACTAGCAGTCACAACTAGTGAGTCTGTCATTCTGTTCTGATCCATTGGCATGAAATGAATATTAAATGTAGAAAATAAGTTCTCAATTAAATCCCATACCTCGTTCCTGTAGGCTCTAAGGCACGGGTGTTTAGTTTGGCATTGATTCCCGACTTATCTCACTGGAAGCTCTGAATATCCAAACACCTTGAGGTTTTGTATGTTCATATTTCGGGCTGTCTACAACCCTAGCAACAATGCTTCATATTCGGCCACATTATTTGTGGCTTCGAACTCCAGCTTAAAGGAGAGGGGAACCAAACATCCCTCTAGGGATATCAAGAGTACTCCAGCCCAATTGCCTTCTCGTGAATTAGCTTCATCAAACGGCAAGGTCCATATCTTGTTTTCCTCCCGACTCATAGTCTCTTTCTGTATTATAGGACAAATCCATGTTTCCTACATGAAATATTCATCCTTCTCAAGCATAAGACAAGAGAATTCACCCTCCTTACCATATAATCGGGAATTCGTGGAACCATTGGCTTTTGTGACCATCTTCACGAATCTGGATTCATGGTATAACTTTCTTTCCTCCCCACCAAATACTAGAATAGTAGCATAAGTGAGGTCCAGTTTTATGGACCCTCCAATATTAGATCCCCAGGATCTGGACAACAACATTCCAAACCGAGCCGGGATGTCAGCTACAGCGATATCCATCACCACACTTTTGGCCGAAATCTGGGCCAGGTTTACTACCAGATCTTTTATCATGCCCAGGCACTTTACCCTCTTGGAATCAAAAGAATACAGATCTTTATAAGGTTTGGTAATCTGCAACCCCAGTTGCTCCATGGTAGACAATGGCAATAGATTATGTGAAGCCCCGAAATCTAGCATGCAGTTGTGCAGTAACAGGTCATGAATAACTAGAGACACATAGAATGGGGGAGTGGCTGAGTCCAACTCTTCTACATGAGGTTCAAAGACTACCATGGGTCTTTCCTCTTGGAGATTGAGGCTGTCAAGGAGAGGGCCTACGCTATGGGGCAACATGAATTGAGACACTTGGGTTTTATATGAAGGCTACTTTAGGAGATCAATCAAGGGAATTGGGATCTTGACCTTCTCTAGCTCTTTCTGGAGGTTAAAGGCCATGGGAGCTTTTTCTGCAATAACTTCTTTAGGCTGCTCTTTAGGGTGATCAGGCAGGTTCGAGGCTACAAAAGAGGGCTTCTAGTTTGCAGAAGGATCAGAACCGAGCTTTGTGGAAGTGGACGCAGTGGCCTTATGATGTGCAGACACTTCTAAAGGCTTCTTCCATTTACTGGCCGAACTAGAGGAGGTATGTTCTCTTGGTATTGATTCTTCATTTTGTTCTTGCACTCGAGTTCTCTTTCTAAAGGACATGAGGTCATACTTCTTATGGAGCTGAGCTTGCATGAAGTCCACAAACTGCCTGCAGTAATTATCAATGTCTTGATCCTCTAGGGGGACTTGTTTTTCTTCTAGCTTGTCTTGCAGTGTGAGTCACCTTCTTCATTTTCTGAATAAGAGAGGAATTGATCTTCTTGGCTGTTAGTTACCTCCTCAGCTTGTCCCTCCATTTACCCTTCTAATTTTAGAGGAGGTTGTATGTGATCTTGTTGCTCCTTCCTTTCTCATTGTAACAACTGTAGAGGGAGCTTTCGGTATTGGGGATTCAACCCACGGTTTGGAATCATTTGGTTAGGACGAGGAGAGGAACTCTTAGCCTCCAATTCAAGCTTCACCAGCTTATTCGAGAGCTTCTTGATTAGCTTCTTCATCTCTTAAATTTTATACTCTGGTGATTTCCTTTCTTGATTAGAGGTAGAAGCCTCCTCCCTACCCCTTCTCCTGGCCTCATGCTTTGTCTTCCCTTTGAATTTACCTGTAGAAGCAAAGTTTGCTTCTACCTCCGATGCATCAGTCTGGATCTGGTCTAGGGATGTAGACTTTCTTTCCCTTAGGGTGAAGCCAAATTCTGGTTCAAAAGCTCTTGTGAAAACAACCTTAGTAGCTGCTTGTGGAGGCTTTATTTCAGCAGGGAGATTATTATAAAGCTTATTGAACCTCCTTATAAATTCGGTCACATCCTCATTGTGTCTCTTTCTAAGAGCATTGAAATCTGTGAGGACATATCCATGGTCCCTATTTTCTCCCCATTTTAGTGTGAAGAAATTCTCCATTTCCTCCCAAGTGGTGATTACATTATTAGCAAGAGATTTGAACCACTTTCGAGCCTCTCCATCTAAGGATTGGACGAAAATCCAAAACACCACATCTAGGTGCTCTACATTCACATTTTCAGCAAAGGCACAGAAGTATTCAATATGTTTATGCACAGAAGTACTGGTCTTCCCCAGTAAACTGAGGCAAGATCTTTAGATAATCTTGAGGCATGTCATGCAATACTTGAGGTAAAGCCAATGGGGCATATTTGTTGAGGAGGAAGCCAGGTACAACCATGAGGGGTGGTGACAAGTTCTGAGGATGATTTGGTTGTGGTATGACAGGTATATGTTGAGTAGAGGTTTGGATATTTATCTGTAATATGCTTTGAAGTGTTGTAACTTCTTTCACTTCCTCAAACTCTGGAATAGGATGCAAGGGAGGCAAAGAAATATCAACAGATTCTGCTTCGTATTTTATGTCTGAATTGGCTAAGGCAGAAGTATCTGGAGGATATTCAAATACATGGGATGTGGAGCCAGTACCATGTATATCAGCTTTCTGGGAAGAGGAAGGCGAATCTTCTAGAGAAAATGAGGGTAGGTCAGTCTAGATGGGCTGTTTCTCCCTCCAGATTTTCTTGAATATAATCTTTTCAGGATCAGATACAGAAGGGGTTCTCTGCTGAGAAGTATCTGATCGGGTATGAGGTCTGAGTAAGCCAGGATTATGCTTGATTTGAACTTTGGTAATAGTGGAGTCGCCAAAGTGAGGGCTATGCAACTCTCAACCCTTCGTGCTCACCTGATTAAAGGGTGAAAAAAATGTCGTATCCCAAGGAAAGGTTTTCAAAATAATTCCTCGGAAATAGTGCCAAAAATATGTTGTAGCTCCTAGAGACATCCCTGAGTTGCAAAAGGCCAGTGCCTAGGACATCTTAAAATCCGAGGTTAAGTGTAAACCGTTATATAAAATGCTTCTGAAAAAATATTAAATGAGAGAACTGTGATTTTGGTGGTTCATGGACAGAGAAGACCTTGGATTCGATTCATGTGAATTCCCTTTACTGTAAGAGGGCTCAAGAGGCCGCAAGGCTAGACATATTTTAAATGGGCCAAGTATAAAACAATGAGCAGAACCTTAAAAATCTACAGGGGCGTTGAGAGAGAATCGAGAAGGAACCCATTGGAGATAGGCTTAAGAGATTTAAGAATATGTCTCCTACGAACTCTGAGGAAACAAATATGAATGAAAGATGAACAACAGGAGAGGCTTGTGGAGCGCGAATTAAGGGAGAACAACAAACTTAATACATGAGCGTTAACACCAAGGCATTATATAGACATGAATTCATGCATAAGATTGGAGACTACCGACAGCTACATTACACAAACCATCAAAGTAGAATAACGTGAAAGATGATTACACATAAGAAAGAGATTACCGATAATAGAAGGAAACAGATACATACTACTCACTGCTCCATCCTGGAATCCAAGTAACATCTCTGTATTATATTAAGTTGAAACAACCCTCCCAAATTTGTATCTCAAAGCATAGGGAGCACAATTCTACAGAACTACAACAAAATTCTTCCAAAATTCCAGAACCATCGTTTCATCTTAAAAATCACTACATATATAGTTCTCTTTGAGGGTTTTTGACTGAATATTCTATCATGATCAACCCACACAGGTGGAGCCAAAATATCCTAACAAACCATCAGAGCATGCTTCAAGAAATCTCTTCTGTAACAGAAAAATCAAAACAAAATTGGGTAAAATTGGGATTTTACTAGAAAAACATCACTATCTAACAGTAAAACTAAGAAAAAAAGCTAGCCACTGTTAGCCCCCTAATTTGCTCTCTTTTTTCCATTTTCCCCTTCCTAAATCATAAGAATTTACCTCTGTTTTACCTCTTTTATGCACCCTCATCTTGCACTAGTCCAAGCATGGTGACATATTTCGTATAAACTTTATTTTCCATACTTTTAATTCAACTTAGCATTAATTAATCATTTACTACATGATTTCTTACTTTTAATCACTCTTTGTAACTTATCGATATCTCCAATGTTTATTTGGTAGTTAGAGTACTTACTGTGACCACTGATCCTAGTGCAGGATCAGATCTTGTGCCGTTGCCCACACAGCAAATCCTTGCAGCAGATACGAACCTCCTTGATCACCGCCTCGTTTTGAGCAGCTTCAACCACGACAACAAGATCGATCCAAAGGTAGCCGAGACCGAATCTGTGAAGGACGAAAGCTGGAGATTGGCTACAACTAGTTTTTCTAACTATCTAATTTTGAAGGCCGAAAAGCTAAATTCTGCGTTTGGTTATGTAATTGGTTGAATGATCTACTTTGGCCTTTGGCCAAAGATATCTATAATGTAGAATGTAAATAGGACTAGAGCCAAGTTTTGATAGGAGAAGAGAACAAAAACAAAACCAGAGAGGTGGTAACAGGTTGTTGTATTTTGTTATCGCCCGAATCTGGGCTGGACGATGTATTAATGTATGTATATGCCTCAGTGAATTAATAAAAGGGAGCTCCGCCTCATGCTTCACAAATTGCGTTTCCATATTTGAGCTGATGAATTGATTAAGGTATTGAGCAGTGTTCTTATTTAAAAGGAAAACACGTTGGTTGGCTAGGGCCCAACCAACCCAACACGTTTACCCCATTTCCCGTTTTCCTGTAATTTGTGTTTACATTGTCAAGTGTGATTTAATTTTAAGCACATGCATTCCTGTCTGAGTGAAAGCGGATCCGTTGTGTGAAGTAGATAAATTTCCTTTTCCTGCAGTTTCCTTTCCTGCACTTGATTTTAGATTGGTTTTCCTCCGCCTGGTCCAAGCAGGAGAAATAACCCTGCACCAGTGCACATTGGTGTAATATCTCCTTTTTTCTGCAATTCTGTTTGATTGGTTTTCCTCCGCCTGGCCCAAGCTGGAGAAATAACCTTGCACCAGTGCACATTGGTGTGATATCTCCTTTTCTACAATTTTGTTTAATTGGATTTCCCTGCCTGGTCCAAGGAGGAGAAATGAACCTGCACCAGTGCACGTTGGTGTGATGCAGTAAGCCTTCTTAGTCTACTTCCCGCAATCTTATTTCTTTCATTAAATACTTATGATAGGATAAATGTATATTGATTGTTTCTTTATTCCTGCACTCTGTTAAGATCAGAAACATTCACTTTTTATGTGTGCAATTTGATTTAACAGTATAATAACACTTGAAATAATTAAGCACTCATTTTAAGAATAAAATGCTAAGTGCAGGAAGCTCTGATCCGGTGCAAGAACTAGTTTCTTGCCACAGGATCTAAGTGCTTTGAACGTGAAAAAGTTCAAGCCCTTGCATGAAGTAAAAAGGCTTTAGTAAAGACACCATTTATACCTTATGCATAAATCTCTGTTCCTGCACTAGTGTAAGCAGACTGCGATAGTGCAGGACAGATTAGTGCAAGAAGGAAATCTCTAAAGGAGCAGGTTTAAGGGCCCATCTGATGAGACTGCTAAGTGTCTCTGCTAAAGAAAAACACACACTCAATAGTTAAATAATAATTAACTAGAGTGATTGCCTTTTATCTTTGATTCCCTCTTGCAAATGCATTCTTCCTTGTTCCAGTCTTAGATTATTTTGATGGTTCAAGTTGCCTTTTTATCTTTTTAATTTGATTCTGCAATCTTTCCTTTAAAGAAAGTAGGGATTTATATTAGGAAGATTCATACCATCTCTGGCATTGCTTGTGCTTCGTCTCTAAGTTTACGGATTCCTCGGGTTGACAAATTAAGTGTTGAGGAGTTTCTTAAGTGTAATTCCTGCACCCAACATTTTGGCGCCGTTGCCGGGGAGGCAATTTGATTTGGTAAGAATTTTCTGATTATACAATAGAGGTATTTTTTCCTTTATTTTTGCAGTATTGTTTGGAAAAGCTTCTTTGAAGGAATTTTACTGGTGTTAATTGATTTTTGACAGCATTTTTTACTAGAAGTTGTTTGTTATTTTTCTTTCTCTTTTTTTGAAACGAATGCCTAGAAAAGGTAAGGGTTCGAAGCCCACTAAGGGCCAAAAGAATTATGAAAAAAATTCTCATATTAGGTCTCCTTCTGTAAGCAGGAAGCCCAATACAATTCAAACCCATCAAGCAGGAACAATCCACCTGGATTCTGGTGACAACAGCTCAGGTGTGGATTAGCCTGTTGAGAGCGGTACAAGTAAAAGGGAAACAATGGTGGACCATGAAGATCATTTGGAAGGGACTGGTGAAAACCAGGTAAGTGGAGAACAATCCACTTTTTTTTTTCCAATTGTGGATCCTGATACTGTGGCGTAAATGAAGAATATTCCACCTTCAGCTCTCCCTCATTTCCATGGTAAAGTTCATGAAGATCCTAAATCTTTTCTATTCGAGTTTGATATTCTATGTAGAAGTTATGATTATTAAACTAAGGCTCAGAAGTTAAGATTATTTCCTATTATTCTCAAGGACTCAGCTCTACGTTGGTTTATGGGGTTAGGAGGAAACACTATAACCTCTTGGGATCAGATGAAGAGAGTGTTTTTGTCTAAATATCAAGAATATTGCAAAACTCGGGACATGCAGGATGAGATTTTTACAATCATACAGGATGATGATGAAACTCTTGAAGATTACCTAGAAATATTTCTGTATATTTTACAAAGGTCGAAACTTGAGTTTGATCCCAGTACTATTAGAACCTTGTTCTTAAGAGGACTTACTGATAATGCTAGAAATAATTTAAATCTGTTAGGACAAGGTGATATTTCTCAGCAAACTTTTGAACAAATTTGTGAATTATGTAGGAAATTTTCAAGAAATCAGTATAGATCCAGTAGAGGAACTCGAAATAGAAATATAAAAACTGAATCTACTGATGCTATGATTATTGGACTAGAAAATAAAATGGAAAACATGAAAATTGGTATAATGAATACTGTTACCAAACAGTTAGACTCTTTAAAATTTCAGCAAAAACCCATGAAGGAACAAGAGTCATTTTGTATTTTCTGTCCTAAATGTAGAGACAAGCATCCTCCTAAAGAGTGTTCTCTTAATTTGAAAGAAACTAATAAGTGTGCTATTTGTGCAGAAGACCATGCCACAGAAAAATGTTCCTCTATAACAGAACTTAAAGCTGTATTTACAGGGGGACAGCCTAAAGCTGAATACTTGTATGCTATGGGAGCAAGAAGGAATTGGCCTCAGATAGGTACAGGTATGGCTCCTAAATTTTCTCCACACTATTTTGGTTATAATTCACATGCATATTCTTATCCTAACACTAATCAGAAGTGGCAGTATGGGAATCAATATCAGCATGGGCAACCTTCTCAGCCATGGCAAAAAGGTTAGAGAGGGCCAACTCATTCTACATATTCCTACCAGCCACCTATGCAGTCATATCCATCTATGCATACACCTTATTCAATGCCTCAACTTTCGAGTCAGTTTACTCCATCGTTGCCTTTACCTACACCCTTTCGACCTCCTCATTTTCCTGCTCAACCTATGCCAAATCCTAACAATAATAAAGCAGTGAAAATGATCTATGTAACAAACCCACCTTTACCATTCGAGTACCTGTCTATTCCAGTTGGGGTTCATGATATTCAAGTAAGATCGAAAAGGACTGTAACATCAGAAAATCAGAAGCAACTTATAGTGATTGTTGAAGAGAAAGGAGAAGAGGAAACTCTTTAACATTCTCCGAAAGCTGTCACTAAGCAACCCTTATCCTCTAAATCCTTGCCATCTTCTTCCAACTAGCCTCCCTTCCCAAAGAGGTTAGTAATAGAAAGAAGTGAGCCTATTTCTGAGATTAGTTTGGCATCTGAGCTTCAGAATATTTTCATTAAGATACCTTTGCTTCAAGCCATTAAAGAGATCCCAAATTGTACCAATATTATTAAGGAACTCTGTCTCAAGAAACTCGAGAGGAAGAGAGTGGAACCCCAAACCATTCAATTTGTTGGTAGGGCAGCAGAGTTGATGACGAGATGTGTCTATGGAAAAATATACTGATCCCGAAAACCCTGTTGCCTCAGTTCAGATTGGTAATGTCCTGGTTTAAAATGTTCTTATAGACCTGGGGGCAACCATTAATGTCATGACTAAGTAAACCATGGATCAACTTCGGTTATCTCATCTTCGCCCTACTCCCACTGTGCTTGAATTAGCAGATAGATCTAAAATTAAGCCGAAAGGAGTATTGGATGATGTGATCATCTCATTAGATTCTTGGGAATACCCTGCTGATTTCATTGTGCTTTAGCCAAAGAACCTAGTAGGAGGACATCCCTTGATCTTGGGATGACCATGGCTTGCTACGGCCGATGCATATATTGGATGTCGTTCCGGTGATATGTATATTTCGCATGGAGATTCTAGGAAGAAAGCTGCCAGATCCATTTAGGACCTTCGAGATACTTTATGGTTGGATCAAAGCAGTGATGAGGAGACTCAACCCATTTCCCTTATCCATCATTATACTGGGTCTTCACAAGAAGATGAGATTCAAGATTTCCTGGCTAATCTAGACACTATGCCTAATTTTGAGGCATTGAGCCAGATTTCAACCTAGATTTTCAAGATAATCATGATTCTCATTCTTCTGTACCGCTGCATTTGACCACTCCCTTGAGTACTCCTGAGCCTGACACTACTCTTGTTGAGATTAACCCTGGTAAATCCTTGCATATTAGTTTAGATTTGGACTCATCTCAGCAGGAGCATCTTGTGAATTTGTTGCAAAACCATCTTAGTGCCTTTGCTTGGGGCTATGAAGATATGAAGGGTATTCCTCCTGAAACTTGTACACATTATATCTATATTCAGGAAGGAACCCGGCCTGTCCGACAACCCCAAAGGTGAATTAATCCAGCTCTAAGAGATTTTGTGAAGGAAGAGGTACATAAACTCTTGGATGCCGATTTTATCTATCCTATTTCTGACAGTCAGTGGGTCTCTCCATTAGTGCTAGTACATAAGAAAGATGGAAGATGGCGTATTTGTATTGATTATCGAGAATTAAAAAAATCCACTTTCAAAGATTACTTCCCTCTCCCTTTCATTGACCAAGTTCTTGATACCCTTGCAAGAAAGAAATTTTTTTCCTTTTTAGATGGCTTCAGTGGCTATAACCAGATACAGATTACACTCGAAGATCATGATAAAACTACTTTTACATGTCCATGGGGTACATTTTCTTATAAAGTGCTTCCCTTTGGTTTATGTAATGCCCTGACTACCTTTCAAAGGGACGCAACTCAAGAATGTCTGCAATTCAAAGGCCAAGAAAGCCTTACCGAAAGCCTGCTCACAAGGGACGGTCCTCTAAATATGTCCTGAAGACTCATTATTATGAACCACACGATATTCATCCTAAAGATGTCAAGCTGAAAAGGATGCAACAGATAACTTGCTGGATTTGTGGCAAGACAGGACATACAGCAAATTTATGTCCTGATGCTAAAGAATCAAGAAAAGGTTTGGGACAAAAATCCCAACAGAAATATAAAGGCAAACAACAAGTTAAAACTGAAGAAAAATGTGGCAGATGTGGCTCTAGTTTTCACAAAACCGAAGATTGCCCCCGTTTGATGATCCAACAAGCCCAAGAAGACTCTTCTTCTGTTTATAATTCTGAATATTCTTCTTCTGAATCTGATTTTGAAGAAGTTCTTGCTTATTGTGAATGTCCTGATTCTGAAAATTGTCAATGTGAACATTGTTCTTCATCAGATTCTGGTTTTTCTTCTGATGATCAGCTTTCCGAAGACTTTACAGGCAAAGTTAAAGTCCTCATGGCTCAAACCACAGAAGATGATATGAAAATATTTTCTCAGATCCGAGCCATGGACGATGGTGATTTGAAGATAAGGCTGCTTGATGCTTTTATGCAGTCCTCAGGTGCTTCCTCCTCTGCAAAACCCTTTAAGAAATCCTTGTTCATGGATACTTCTTATGAGAAAAACACACGCAGTTATCTCCGTCAACAACAACAGAGCAAAGTTCGTGCACTCACTTTGGGGGAGGTGAGTAAGGAGATACACTTGCTGAAAGGTGAAATTTCTGTCCTAAAAGTTAAAATGTCTGCATTAGAAAATGGAAAACAGGAAGTAGTTCACCCTGTTTCCGGTAGAAATACTAATTACATTATTCATGGAACTCCTTCATATTCTGCTCCTGAACAACCAAAGGTTGAAATTGCTGAAGGAAAAACTGATCCTGTTTTCGGATTCAGAGAAATGCAGGTTCTTACTGTTCAATACCAGCACCACCATGTCAAGGTGAATATTGTAGTACATGGTAAGACCTATAATGTAACTGCATTAATTGACTCAGGTGCAGATGTAAACATCCTTGATAATAAGGTTGTCCCCTCAAAGTTTTGGGCTAAAGTAGAAAAAAAAATGTGGGATTAAGGGACAAAACACTTGAATATGAGATTCCTAAAGCCATGGTTTGTTTTGATTCTCATTGTTTAAAAGCACAATTTGCTGTGGCTGATATTCCTGTTGACTGCATCTTAGGAAATGTTTTCCTTGCAGCTGTAGAGCCTCATGGTTCATGGAGAACCAAGAAAATAAGGCAGGATATTTCATTACAATGCCTACCTCTGATGGAAAAGGAAAAATAATTGAGCTGCCTTATGTTTCCAAACAGAGAATATCTACTATGGTACAAGCCATGCAGGAACTCAAAAAGGTAGAAGATAGTCTTGCAGAACTAAAAGACCACAAGAACCTGATCAGAATTGAAGATCAATTGAGTTCCGCAGTAGTTCAGAAACAAATTTTTGAACTACAGAAACAGTTTGAAGAACAATGCTGTGCAGAAGAGCCAAATGCATTTTGGCACCGCAAACAACATAATATTGAGTTGCCCTACAAAGAAGGATATACGGGCAGACCATGCAAATCCAGAGCAATTCCCATGAATAAAGAATACCGAGAGCTCATTCTCCCCAAGTGCTTTCTAGACAATCATTGCATTGGCTTTGAAAATATGATTCATAGTAAACTGGATCCATGCCATATGCACTTAGTCCATAATAAAACCACCACTCACATGTCCAGGGGCAAGCATAGTGGGATTGGTTTATCCAGGTAGGTCCAAATCTGAGCTTGGTGTGGTGAGTTTCACCGCGCCCATCCTTATTCAGCAGATCCCACCATAGTTGTTTGTATCCTGCAAAATTGTAAACTGTGTCAGGAAAAATCAAGTCAGGATTATTACCTGGCCATGTCTGGTATCTTCCTCCAGTATATTCTCTGGGCCTCCTTATCCGGTTGATTTTATAAGACTTATAGTAGATTCTTGTTCTGTCACTTCCACCAGTACAAATGACTAACAGATCACAAAAATCTTGCGAGAGGGATCTTTCTGCTTCATAGGAGGCTGTCATACTTATGGAATATATCATGTCATGTATCCACTTATTTCCTTTAGGGTAGACCCTCCTTTCAGGTACAAGATGCATTATATCAGTATGGCTCTGCAGATTTGCATCAAGTAATTTTGTATTTGAGAGCTGCCATGTAGGCCTCCATTTCTCCTTGTACACAGCCCATGATTCATCATCTGAAATAGACCTGAGTGTTTCTTTTTGCTGTGCATGATCCCATTCTGTGATAATGACCATAACATGATTATGGCCTTCTTCTTCTTCCTGTTCTTGATGCTGGACGAATTCTCTGTGACACAGTTCCAGGCGGCCTTTACTTCTTGTTCTATTGTGGAGTATTTTTTCTCAGCTTTACTCCATGTTCCAGAAGCATACTGCACAACCTTTTCTTCATGCTTCATACTTTTGTCAGTAGGTCTCTTTTTGAGCACACCTCCCCAACCAATATTACTGGCATCTGATTCTACAATTTTGAAATATCCATCTTCTGCAACATGAAGAATGGGGAGCTTTCTTACCTTAGCCTTAATCTACCTGATTGATTCTGTATGAGCTTTTGTCCAAGGCTTAGGATTTTTTCTGAGTTTCTGGTTTAGGAGAGACCTGTCGATTGCACAATCTGGATAAAAATTTCTTACATAATTTAAGCAGCCCAAAAATCTTTGCAGTTGGGTTTTATCCAAAAAAACATCTGGAAATTTATCTGCAAATTCAATGGCATGGCTTTGTAAAGCAATTAATCCATTCTCTATGGTGTGCCCTAGAAATTTGATCTTAGTCTTACACAATTCCATCTTCTTCTTACTTAAGACTAAGCCATTTTTCTTTACTAATCTCATAAAAATCTTCAGGTGCCTGAAGTGATCTTGAAGATTTTTTGAGAATACCAGGAGATCATCAATATATGCTAGAAGCCATTCTGCATAAGGTTTAAAAATAGAATCCATTACCTTCTGGAAATTATAAGGTGCGTGCTTCAGTCCTAATAGCATTACGTTCCATTCATAGTGGCCTCCAGGAATGCTGAATGCAGTTTTCCACTTGTCTTTTTCTGCTATAGCCACTTGCCAGAAGCCAGATTTCAGGTCAAACTTAGAAAATATCTTGGCTCCTGCTATCCTTCCCAACAGATCTCCCTTATGTGGGATAGGATAAGTATCATTTGCAAGAACAGAATTAAGAGGTTTATAGTTAATGACTAACCTGGGGATACCTCTTATCTGTTCGCTTCTCTTATTCACATAAAAGCCATAGCAGTTCCAGGGACTGCTTGACTCTTTGATCAGCTTTCTCTGCAACAGCTCATTTATTTCTTTCTCACAGAGCTCTCGGTATTCTTTATTCATGGGAATTGCTCTGGATTTGCATGGTCTGCCCGTATATCCTTCTTTGTAGGGAAACTCAATATTATGTTGTTTGCGGTGCCAAAATGCATTTGGCTCTTCTGCACAGCATTGTTCTTCAAATTGTTTCTGTAGTTCAACAATTTGTTTCTGAACTACTGCGGAACTCAACTGATCTTCAATTCTGATTAGGTTCTTGTGGTCTTTTAGTTCTGCAAGACTATCTTCTGCCTTTTTGAGTTCCTGCATGGCTTGTACCATAGTAGATATTCTATGTTTGGAAACATAAGGCAGCTCAATTCTTTTTCCTTTTCCATCAGAGGTAGGCATTGTAATGAAATATCCTGCCTTATTGTTCTTGGTTCTCCATGAACCATGAGGCTCTACAGCTGCAAGGAAATTTTTTCCTAAGATGCATTCAACAGGAATATCAGCCACAACAAATTGTTCTTTTAAACAATGAGAATCAAAACAAACCATGGCTTTAGGAATCTCATATTCAAGTGTTTTGTCCCCTAATCCCACAATTGTTCTTTCTGCTTTAGCCCAAAAATTTGAGGGGACAACCTTCTTATCAAGGATTTTTACATCTGCACCTGAGTCAATTAATGCAGTTACATTATAGGTCTTACCATGTACTACAATATTCACCTTGACATGGTGGTGCTGGTATTGAACAGTAAGAATCTGCATTTCTCTGAATCCGAAAACAGGATCAGTTTTTCCTTCAGCAATTTCAACCTTTGCTTGTTCAGGAGTAGAATATGAAGGAGTTCCATGAATAATGTAATTAGTATTTCTGCCGGAAAAAGGGTGAACTACTTCCTGTTTTCCATTTTCTAATGCAAACATTTTAAATTTTAGGGCAGAAATTTCACCTTTCAGCAAGTGTATCTCCCTACTCACCTCCCCCAAAGTGAGTGCACGAACTTTGCTCTGTTGTTCTTGACGGAGATAACTGCGTGTGTTTTGCTCATAAGAAGTATCCAAGAAAAAGGATTTATTAGAGGGTTTTGCAGAGGAGGAAGCACCCGAGGACTGCATAAAAGCATCAAGCAGCCTTGTCTTCAAATCACCATCGTCCATGGCTCGGATCTGAGAAAATATTTTCATATCATCTTTTGTGGTTTGAGCCATGAGGACTTTAACTTTGCCTGTAAAGTCTTTGGCAAGCTGATCATCAGAAGAAAAACCAGAATCTGATGAAGAACAATGTTCACATTGACAATTGTCAGAATCAGGACATTCACAATAAGCAAGAACTTCTTCAAAATCAGATTCAGAAGAAGAATATTCAGAATTAGAAATAGAAGAAGAGTCTTCTTGGGCTTGTTGGATCATCAAATGGGGGCAATCTTCGGTTTTGTGAAAACTAGAGCCACATCTGCCACATTTGTCTTCAGTTTTAACTTGCTGTTTGCCTTTATATTTCTGTTGGGATTTTTGTCCCAAACCTTTTCTTGATTCTTTAGCATCAGGACATAAATTTGTTGTATGTCCCGTCTTGCCACAAATCCAGCAAGTTATCTGTTGCATCCTGTTCAGCTTGACATCTTTAGGATGAATATCATGTGGCTCATAATAATGAGTTTTCGGGACATATTTAGAGGACTGTCCCTTGTGAGCAGGCTTTCGGTAAGGCTTTCTTGGCCTTTGAATTGCATACATTCTTGTGTTGCGTCTGTGATAAGTATAAGGATGATAACTTCTGGAAGTATTTTTAGCCTTCTTCTTGGACTTGCGCCTTTTTACTAATGGGTCATCAATTGTGATCCCATACCTACTGCAAAAAGATTTAGTACCAGGTAATCTATTCAATTTATCAATAGATTTATTCATTTTAGAGCTGGTACAAAGAGTAATCAATACTCTAGTTATTATGCTGTACATCTGACCCCATAAATATGTTTCCAGTGGCAACTGGAAAGCATCTTGTAATTTAAGAATGTCTACCAGCTTGGAAGGCAAGGCTGCAAGGTATACTTGCTTCCAGAGAATGTTCTTGGGGTCCTTAACCATGAAGATTCTTTGCATCCAATCTCTATGGAAATCTTCATACTGGTTAATATTGCGACACTTCAGATTCATGAGGATCATTTCATTTTGATCTGAAATGTTTGGGTCATCTCCATAGAATGTCTGTTGAATTAGTGCTGTGATGGCACCAATCATATTATTCATGGCTTTGCCATCTTCATGAAATCTTACATCTCCATTTTCATCTTTCAACACCTCAGCTTTCATGGATGCTATGAGAGCGGGAGAAGACTCTAGTTCCCACCATCTGGCTAGAGTTCCTATAAAACATGGAATGAGGGATTTACATGCCTCTACTTCAGATTTACCATCTATGCACATCAACTTATACTCTGTGATCATCTGATCAATGACTTGTTTGATCTCGGCAGAGGATAAGTTATCTATATTCCATTCTTTATGGCTCTGGGGATAGAAGGTTTCTCTTGCAGGAATTTTTCCAAGGCCATTTAAGTTAGGAGGAGAGTACCTGGTATATTGGGCTTCAAGGGGCTCATATACAAGTAAGACATGATCTTCAGATTCTGACTCATGGAACAGAGAGGCAATGGTTATTTTAAACTTTGGAGACTCTGGAACAGATTCTTTGGGAAATAGGATGGGAAATCTATCAACACTTTTCTGGATTTGCACAGCTTTCCCTTTGTGGAGAAATCCTGAAGGGATTGGCTTGTCTGGCTTCTTTTCTTTCTCCTTCTGGAAGTCTATCACAAGTTGCCGAGTAGAAATAGACTGATCTATAATACAACTTTCTACTTCACCAACCTTCTGTAAAGACTTCAAAGAAAAATCTTTAACTACTGAACAATTGTACTGTAGAGAATTCAATGCCTTATTTACATCATTCAAAGAAACTTGCAACTGATCCATCTGATTCTTTACAATAGAAGCTTTAGCAACATTTTTGTCTAATCCTGTGATGGCAGTGTTAGTCCAGTTTATTTGTTCACTTATAGTCTGGACTCTTCTTTCAATTTCTACCAGGTTTTCCTTTTGCACTATAGGATATGCATTAGCTGAATTTTGTCCTTCACCTAGGAAAATTCCTTTGAAAGGAGGATAGCTGGTGGCTGTTTCTAGCTTACTACCATCAATTGCTGTCCATGAATGACCAGTATAGGATGTAGGTTCATTCATTAATACAACTTCTGATTCTTTAACCTTTTTCCAAGAGTAGAAAGAAATCCAAGTCTTTCTTTCTTCCATATATTGTTTCCATTCTAATGCTAAAGTTTTCTTTTGTTCTGGAGTATGGCTGACAGCAAATTCATCTGCTTCTGGGTGAGTAAACAAATCTCAATTTATCATCTGCTTCATCCATTGAGCATGGATTCTGTGTTTCTCACAACCATCCATTAGTGTATAAAACTTCTGGATTTCTGGGACAGATGGTATTTTGACATCTTCTGGTAGATCTTTAAATCTGCATTCTGGGATCAGGAAATCCTTTTGATTATAATACCCTAAACCATGTTTATCTTTAGGGGATTTCATATTCATGAATATCTCAGTGAGTCTGGGATCTTCATCTTGCAGGGAAGGAACTAGGTGCATCATAAGCACATGGTCATCTTCA